>PVIA01003793.1:0-156866 GCA_004024845.1 Tonatia bakeri
TCCAGAAGTTTCCTGTACCCTACACTGATCTCATCTCCTATCTCCTTCAGAATATTAAACCACCATTAAGGATTTTGTGATAATTATTCCCTTGCTGCTCTTAATAGATTTTATTATCTACATATGTACTCTAAAATACATTGTTTACAGTTTAATCTACTTTGAACTTTGTATATCTCAAATTAGAATGCATACATTCTTTTGTGATCTGCCTCGTTGGTCAACATTTTCTTCAGCATATTTATCCATGTAATTGAGCATGATCAAAGGTTATTTATTCTGCTGTATATCACAACTTATCTCTCCATTCTACTGGTGATGGACATTTGTGCTGCTTTCAGTGTTTTTCCATTATTGACAATGCTGTGTAAAGATTATTATCATTCTTTCCTAGGGTACTGGGCAAGTTTTTTAGGGTGTGTTGGATAGTGAGATTACTGCGTTGTAGGATGAGTACATATTCTATTTTGCCATTTGAAGATTTCCAAAAGTCATTTTGCCAAAGTGGTTGTTCTCTCCAAAGCATTTTTTATAGTTTTGCCAATTTACACCTCAATGTCGGTGTGGAAGGTTCTTGGTGCTGTGCATAAATTATTAGGCCACATCTAACATTGTCTAAGTGAACCAACCAGCCTTCCTTCCTTCCTTCCTTCCTTCCTTCCTTCCTTCCTTCCTTCCTTCCTTCCTTCCGTGAATCCATCTAATATAAACTGTGGTAGGCCATCAGCAAAGTTTTCAACAACACAGTCTATTAGAAGTGGCCTTACAGAGGATAATCAGATTTTAGAGTTTTCAAGAATTTAATGCTGTCATTACTTTGATCATAACTGACCCCAGTGTCCTAAAAATAATCCAGGGATTCTTAGAGTACAGACTTCTCCCAGATATTAAGAATATCATGAGAATTTTTTTTACTATAATTGGGCTAGAAGGGATATTTTTCTTTTTTGGTGATAAAGCCATTTATTATATTTTTATCCTGGTATTATACACTTTGATTATAAATTGTACAATGCCTTGTGAACAACTCTCTCTTAATATAAAAATTTTCCTTTTATTCTATTAGGCTTGATTGACAACTTAGTCTTAATGTTATGAAAAGTGATACAAAATGCAAAATAAGTAGATCTCTTCTAAATCTCAAAAGATTTATTTTTTGCATATTTGCATGTAAAACAAGGAATGCAAGGTCTTGAAACATATTAAATCAACATTTTTGATCTTTCTGGTACAAAATCTAAGGGCCAAAAACTAATTTTTCTTAATCAGAAAACAGTTAATTCCTGATACTGCAAAAATTTGTCTGCCACTCGTTTATTTGTAGAGAACTAAAATAACATGATGACACAAATCCTTCTGATTTATGGAACTTCTCACAGAGAGGTTAAAACTGCATTTTATAGTCATGCAAATTAGCATAGGCCTCCTCTATAGCCTCGGGTAGTAGAACAAAACAGGAACCGTTCTGCATAAAACTAAGAGTCAGAACTCAAAACAGTAAATAGGAGCTTTCAATTCTGTTTCCCTAAACTGCTGAAGCTTAGAGCTCCCCAGTGCATCATTACAAGTGTACTGCTAGGTGTGGGGAGGGCCATGAGAAGTCCAAAGGGCTGATTGTTTTTAGACTTATTTTAAAATATTGAGGTGTTAATAAGGGTTTTGTTATCTTGATATATATCATTCTTTTATTTGCTAAGATGACATAAATGAAACTATAGCAAAGAGAGCATTTGGGTATGTATTCACAGCAAGTGGTTCACATTCATGGATTATATACTGTGCAGAGATACACCAAGGAAATAAAACACACGGTCCATACTTTTAAAAGTTTGTATCTATGAAGACTCAGAACTTCAAAATATGTTATGTCACAGAAAGATCCAATTACATTTTACTAATTAGTCATACAAAGAAGGTCTGTCTGGAAAAAGTCCAGCCATTGTTAATATAGCAGAAGTTTGCATGACATTGATGTAACCTAGCAGCTGAGGACAGAGGACTGGAATGCATATGCATGACTTCATGTACTAGTCAATGGGGGTGGTAGATGCCATTGAGTGAGCATGTGTACTGTGTGGCCATCACATTCAAAATTACTGAGCAAGTAGAGCAATGAATTTGCATCACATTTTGCGTTAAGCTTGGACATTCCTCTGCAGAAACTATTCAAATGATTCAAAAGGCCACAGCTATGGACAACTGGTGATTGGCAGCTTCATCACACCAATGCACCCACTCATGCATCACATCTTGTACAGAGTTTTTTTGGTGAAACATCAAATCACTCAGGTGATTCAGCCCCCCTACAGCCCAGACTTGGTACCGTGCAACTTCTGGCTTTTCCCAAAACTAAAATCACCTTTGAAAGGGAAAAAATTTCAGACTGTCAATGAGATTCAGGAAAATATGATGGGGCAGCTGATGGTGATTGGGAGAACTGTGGAAGTTTAAAGGTGCCTACTTTGAAGGGGACTGAGGTGTCATTGTCCTATGAATAATTTTTTTGTATCTTGTATCTTCTTCAATAAATGTCTCCATTTTTCATATTACATGGCTGGATACCTTCTATACAGACCTCATATGTACTAGCTAAAGGCAAACAGAGTTACTTGAGAAGCCAGGAAATATATATCTGATTATATATTTCTCCTCTGGAAGTGCTATTGAAAAGGTAGACATGGCCAAGTCCAAGAATCAGACCATACATAACCAGTCCCCAAAATGGCACAAACATGGCCCCAAGAAACCCTAATTACAAAGATATAAATCTCTTAAGGGGGTAGACACCAAGCTCCTGAAAAATATGCACTTTTCCAAGAGGCACAATAAGGCTTGAAGAAGATGCAGGCCAACAAAGCCAAAGCCATGAGTGCACATGGAAAAGCTATGAAGGCCCTCATAAAGTCCAAGGAGATCAAGTCCAAGGTCCCAAAGGATGACAGCTACAAGCTCAATCCACTTGCCTACATTGCTCACCTCCAGCTTGGGAAACGTGTTTGTGCTTGCATCACTAAGGGTTTCAGGCTCTGCTGTCCAAAGTCCAAAGCCAATGGTCAAACCAAGGCCTGGGCTGTGGCTCTAGCTGCAGCTCTGGTTCACTACCCCAAAGCTGTTCAGGCCCCCACAAAGGCTCCAGAGTAGAAATCTCTGTCTGCTGATTTGAAAACAAAAGAACTGGTATGACCCCTGGGCTTCATAGGGCTGGTGTCCTCCTGTGTTATTTGTATAAATAAACTCGAGGCCATATCTGTCAAAAAAAATTTCCAGTTACAACAGCATTTGCCTAAGAGATATGAAAACTAAATGCTGAATCACCACAACTGGATCTAACCAGATAAGACTGTTAAAAGACCAAGTTCTGGCTAATTAATTTTTACAAAGATACAAAAACAATTCATGAAGAAAAAATAGTCATTTCGACAAATGGTGCTGGAGCAACTAGACACAAAAGGCAAGAAAATGAACCTTACACCTTATACAAAAGTTAATTCCAAATGGATCAGATTTAAATGTAAAATGCAATACTATAAAACATTAAGAAGAAAGCACAGAAGAAAATTTCAGGGACCTAGAGCTTGGTAATGAGTTCTAGACATAACAATAAAAAATTGACCCATAAAAGAAAAAATCTACAAACTGACAGTAAAATTTAAAAAATTTTCCCTGGCTAATGTGCTTCAGTGGATTGAATGCCAACCTGTGAGCCAAAACGTTGCCAGTTCAATTCCCAGTCAGGGCACATGCCTGAATTGAGGCCAGGTCCCCAGTTGGGGGCATGTGAGAAGTGGCCTATGGATGTATCTCTTGCATACTCAAATGTTTTTCCCTTGTAAAAACTCTTAAGAGAATACAAAGAAAAGCTACAGCATAGAAGAAAATATTTGCAAATTACATACTTGACAAAAGATTTGTATTTAAAATGTGTAAAGAATTTCACCCACTCAACAGTAAAAACAATCCAAGTAGAAAACAGGCATAGAACACGAAGACACATTTCACCATAGAGAATATACAGATAGCAAAGGAGAAAATGCAAAATGTTCAACAATAACTCAACAATGATTACTCACTAGGGAAATGCAAATTAAGATCATGGCGAACTATTACAGGAAATTCATAGCGAAAATAAATAATAATGATATTGCAACACCTGTTTATGATAACAAGCTCAGCAAATCAGAAATAGAGGGAACTTGCTCAACTTCATAAAGAATATCTATACAACCCTTACAGCTAACATCTTACTTCATGGTGGAATCTTGAAGCTTTTCCACTAAAATCAGGTACAAAAAGCAAGGATGTCCCTTCTCTCCACTCCTTTTAACATCACACTGAAAGTTTCTGATAATGCAATAAGGCAAGAAAAGAAAATGAAGCTACACAGATTGGGAAGGAAGACATAAAACTGTCTTTGTTCACAAATGCCATGACCATTTATGTAGAAAATTCAAAGAATAATAAAAAAAATCAACCCTGGAACTATAAGCAACTTATTATAGGAAGGTAGCAGAATACAAGATTAATATACAAAAGTCAATTGCTTTCCTGTATACCAAAAATGAATGAGTGACATTTGAGACTTTGAATGTGGAATTTTTGCTTCTACTATCAAAGTAGAAAGGGAAACATAGTCACTTTCAAAGTAAACATTATTTACTTGTAGCAATAAGCTAAAAAGTGTTCATTTTGGAAGGTGTCATGGAGAGGGTGAATTTGTTCAGTATCCTCAAGGAAAGGAAGGATGGTGGGGAGAATATGTTCATCAGTGATTCTCAACCAGAGGCACCTACTGCTCCGGGACATTTAACAGAGGCTTTCAGACTGTGTCCCTGATGATCATGCATCAGCCTCCTGGAGAACATGGCCCTTGGTTGAGAATTCGCCTATGGTGCACTGTGCTGCTCGTAAGAGTGTACTAATGAGAGTGGACAGGTGAGTCTCTTAGGTGTGCTGGAAGGAGAGTGAGAATAGCACATATTCTAGGTAAAGGGAGTGAAAGGAGTCATTCATTTATTCTAAAAATGTTCAACATAGGCATACACAAAGTTCATAGAAGATAAAAAAACATATTGTGTTGGAGCATGGATGAGAATTAACTACTTCTGTATGCTATACATTGTGTTAGAAGCTTTGCACATATTATTTTATTTAATCCACATCACAACTTTGTGAAGTAGAAATAATGCCCATCTCACATCTCACAGGTCAGGAGATTTGAGCTCAGAGAGATTAAGTAAGTTATTCAAGGTAACACAACTATGAAGTGCAAAAATAGAATAAAATTCAGGTGCTTTCTGCATCTAACCCAGACTATTTTCACTCTCCATTTTCAGGGCCATTCACTTCTTGAACAACTCCAGGGAGCACCATTCCAATTGGATTCTGGGTAAATGGTGATCCTGAAGCACCCTACAGAGAAGATCCAAATGAGTAGAAGCATATAGCATGTTCATGAATAGGGAGAATTAACCTCATTAAAATGTTTATGCTACCCAAAGCATTCTATAGATTCAGTGAAATTCTTATCAAGATACCAATAGCATATTTCACAGAAATAGAACAAATATTCCAAAAATGTAAATGGAATCACAAAAGACCCCAATAAACCACAGCAATCTTGAGAAAAAAAAAAGTGGGAAGAATAACACTACCTTATATCAAATAATACTACAAGAACATTTCTCATTTCAGTTATCAAACTATACTACAAAAACATTTCTCACTGCAGTATTTTTTCTGATATATTTCCCTGGGCAAGGGAAACAAACAAACAAAAATAAACAAATAGCACTACATCAAACTAAAAAGCTTTTACATAGCAAAGGAAACCATTGACAAAATGAAAAGACAACTCACTGAATGGGAGAACATACTTACCAAAGATACATTTGATAAGGTTAATATCCAAAATTTATAAAGAACTTATACAACTCAACAACAACAACAAAATAATCCAATTAAAAATGTGCAAAGGATCTGAAGAGATACTTCTCCAAGGAGGACACACAGATGGTCAACAGACATATGAAAAGATGCTCAACATCACTAATCATCAGAGGAAGCAAATGAAAACTACAATAAGATATCAGCTCACATCTGTCAGAATGGCTATCATCAACACATCAACAAACAAACGTGTTGGCAAGGATGTGGAGGAAAGAGCACACTGACACGCTGTTGGTGGGAATGCAGACTGGTGCACCCATTATTAAAAGCAGTTTGGAGTTTACTCAAAAAATTAAAAATGCAACTGTCTTATGACCCAGTGGTTCCACTTCTGGGAATATACCTGAAGAAACCCAAAACACTAATTTGAAAGAACGTATGCACCCTTATGTTCATTACAGCATTATTTACAATAGGCAAGATTTGGAAGCAGCCTAAGCACCTATCGATAGACGAGTGAATAAAAAAAGCTGAGTTACAGTTACACAATGGAATGCTACATAAAAAAGAAGTGAAATAAGCCAGTCAGAGAAAGACAAGTACCATATGATTTCACTGATATGTAGAATCTAATGAACAAAAGAAACTAACAAACAAAATAGAAACACGTGCTTAGATACAGAGAACAAACTGACAGCTGTCAGAAGGGAGTACAGTTGTGGGGCGGGTGGAAAAGGGTGAAAGGATTAAGTGAAAAGAAACCAAACCTCATAGACACGGACAACTGTATGGTGATTGCCAGAGGGAAAGGGGGATGGGAGAGGTAGGAGAGGGTAGCAGGGGAATAAATGGAGGTGAAGGAGACTGGACTTGGGGCGGTGAACACATAATACAATATACGGATGATGTGTTATAGAAATGTACCCCTGAAACCTGTATAATTTTAAACTACTGTCACCCCCAATAAATTCAATAAATAAACAAAGAAAAAAGAGAAAATATTTTAAAAAGAAATCCATTTATCTTGGAAAATTACAATTTAGGGCTGGCTGTTTAGGTGTATTAATAACAGAAGATGGGGTAATGAATGAGATTGTGGTAGAAAATCTTTTTCAGGGCTTCTGTTTCCCTGTCCTGAGTTCAGTAATGAAGATAATCTTCCTGTAGGCAGGAGGTGATGGGAGTACCAGCATTAGGAGCCACAAAACAGAACCTTGTCTACCTGAACTTTGACCTTTGAAAGGATCCACAGAGACTGGATGAGGCAAATCAGGTTTTCTCAGAAATATTCAAGAGAAAGAAGAAACTAATCAAAGGTCAGCCTTTGCGGATGGTGATGTAAGAGCTGCACATCTGAATGCCCCTTGGGTTAGGGAAAATGTGGGAGGAAGGCTAACTTCTTTGTCGGTGAATTTTAGAGTGTTATGTAAATTATGAAACATCAACTGCAATGCCCTCAAAAGGTTTTATGTATAGATTTTTGCATTAAATTTCCACATTAGATTGGCATTTTATTGCTGCTGTATTTGGTGGTCACTCAGTCTAGAAAAAGAGGTCACTGTCACCAGGAGAAGCCAAAGGGAAGGAGGAGCTGAGCCATATCTTATATGAAAAGAAGGAAACTCTAGGAGACCTGGAACCAGGGAGTCTAGAAAAGGACGTTCTGATGCCTTTTGCTCAAAGTCTGGGCTCTCATTTCCCAAGGGTCATCGTTGTGTTGCTATTACTCCTGTGTCTGTAGAAATCACAGCTGTTTAATCACAGCTCTGGGAATGAAGCACTCAGTATGGGGCTCTCTGTTCCCAGATCCTCTGTGTGGAGCCAGAGTTTACTTTTCCCACTTGATACACATAGGCCTAGATTGGATTTCAGGGGGAGGGATCAAGAGCAAAGCAGGTTTGTCCCCTTTACCTCTTCCACAGTAGAAAAGTAATGGGACTCTAAGCAGGAATGTGGTGGAGCTTCAGAAGAAGGGAAGGTGGTCTCTGGGTTTTCAAGGGTCCCAGGATAAGTCCACTCTTGAAAGGAGGCTCACATTTTTTGGAATCATGACTGAGTTGTCCGAATTTTTGAACTCTCCAGTCAGGAAGGCTGGAGGACCCACCAGTAAAATCTGTGTGTTCCCTCCTGCCTGTAGCCTTCTGAATCTTTAGAACAAACTGATTAGTGTCACCATTTGTTCTCTGGGCATTACAGAGCTAAAGGACTATAGGGGGAGAAAAGATTTGTTCCTCCCTCCCCCGACCACTCTGCCCTATTTTCTCTTCCCTCCCTCCTCATCTTCCTCGCCTCCTCACGCCATTGTTTCCATGGACTGTGGGGACGAAAAAGTCTGTCCTACTAGCACAGAGCCAGACTGCTTCCCATTGGAAGAAGGAGATTATTTTCTATCAAGCTTCTATCCGGGATCTAAGTCAATTAAACACTATCCTGCAGCCCAGGAACCTCCTAAGTCTGCCCTTATCCCAGGTTTTCATGTCTGTGTGCCTTGCTCAGTTCATGATTTTGGGTATATTTCAGATTTCAAGGAGAGTTAAGAATGCTGGGCTTGATAACAAAACCTCAAAGCAGATGTTGGCAGAATAGAAGGTGAGTAAAAAAACAACAGATTTTCTGGCAGAAATTGTCAGTTCTAGGTTGGGAGAGGAACTGCTTTCAAAGACTCCCCTACACTGGTTATGTCTGTATGCTTATCAGAAGGGAACCAGTGTCCTCAGTTCCCCCCATCCCATGGCTGTGTGGCATTCATAGAATTATTAGTCACATCAGTGCTGGAAATGGCTGTAATGAAAACGAAAGTGAGGGAATTGCTCCAGTGACCTCATCATCCATGTCAATAAAACACGTGGTCTTAATGCTGGTGCAGATCTTCCCTCAAGTTTGTGAACCCTGAGAACCCTGAGAAGGAAGACACCTATGAAGAAAGGTTCCTGATGGCTAAATGTACTCAAATTAAATACAAAACAAACAAATAAAAAACAGCTAGCAACCATTTCTACACAGGTGCCTTTCACATAAACTGCACTTCAGGGAGAAACCTGCACTGAATTGCCTGCCTGCACTGGGTTTGTGCCCTCTGAGTGAGCCCTTATAAAGGAGTTCCTGGAATTCTAGTTCAACCAATAGGACTGAGGCTTTTTTTCTCATCCAGTCAGAGCTGTGCAGCTCTAAACAACCAGAGTAGCTCTATTCTGACCAATAAGGACAGTGTCTTTTGGACAAACCAAACTGTGAGGATTTAGGGCCCTCATTTGCATGAGGACAGACCAGTCAGGGACCAGGGACAGGGGCTTCTGTCCATATAAGCCAGCTCTCCTCTGACTCAGAGTATGTTTTCCCTTTCTACCAAAGACTGGAGGCTGTACCTCCCTGGCTGAGCTGAAACACTGAAGATGTCTTATCAGAGCAAATCAGTGCAGGCAAGAGCAGACCAAAACTGGGGATCATCCTGACCCCAGGGCTGTCTCACAGCTGTGCTGTTTTCATAGCCATGATATATCACAGTTGAGCTGTTTGCACTGAATAAAATTCCCTTCTTTGCTGTTCCTCACAGGGTATTCCTGTTTGTTTTGAATTGGCACCAGTGACTATCAGTTGACAAATTTATGATCTATATCAGTGGCCCCCAACATTTTTGGGGACTGGTCTTGTGGAAGATGCAACAAGATGGTGGGGAGCAGGAGGCAAAGCTCAGGTGAGCTTCACTCTTTCTCACCCTCTGTGGATGGGTGGGAGTGGGCAGCAGGAGTTGGGGTGGAGCTCAGGAGAGCTTTGCTTGTGGCCTGGTTCCTAACAGGCTGAGGACCGCTACCAGTGTGTGGCTCAGGGGTTGGTGACCTCTACTCTAAAGGACCTATGAATACAGATACTCAAGTAGGGAAAGAAGACTAATTTTCCACAGTGATACAGGGATGGGTCAAAGATCTTATTTGATTTTCCAGACCATGGCTTATAGGCTGAAGAGGTGTTATTTTTTTAATTTATCTTTTTCTTCTATTAGAAAGCAAGCACAATTAGGACTTCTGGCCAAGATGGAGGCATAGGTAGATACACTTTGCCTTCCTGTACAACCAAAAGGACAACAACAAACTTAAAAACAAAAATAACCAGAACTGCCAGAAAACTGAACTGTATGGAAGTCTGACAATGAAGGAGCTAAAGAAACATTTATCCAGACTGGTAGGAGAGGCAGAGATGGGCAGCTGGGTGCAGAGGATACGTGGCAACGTGGCGGCTGGTGGACCAGGGCAGGCAAGGCAGCAGCTGGTGGACCTGGCAGTCCCACATTTGTGTGTAGATAAGCTGGGAGGAACAACTGGGGAGCAAGACAGACCATGCAACCCAGGCTTCCAGCACAGGAAAAATAAAGCCTCAAATACTCTGACTGAAAAAACCTGTGGCAGTTGCAGCAGCAGGAGAACTCCAAGCCTCACAGGAGAGTTTGTTGGAGAGACCCACAGGGTCCTACAATATACATAAAACCACTCACCCAGGAATCAGCAACAGAAGAGCCCAATTTGCTTGTGGGTAGCAGGGGAAGTGATTGAAAACTGGCCGAGAACTGAGCAAGTGGTGTAGTTCCCTCTCTGATCCTCCCCCATATACAGCACCATGACTCAGCAACTTGGGTTGCCCTGCCCTGGCGAATACCTAAGGCTCTACCCCTTACAACATAATGGCTGTGCTGAGACAAATAAATAAATAAATAAAGCCCCGAATGCAAGACAGATCAAAGCTCTGGAAAAAATACAACTAAACAATGTAGAGGTAGTTAACCTATCAGATGCACAGTTCAAAACACTGGTAATCAGGATGCTCACAGAAATCGTTGAGTATGGTCACAAAATGGAGGAAAAAGTGAAGGCTATGCAAAGTAAAATAAAGAAAAATGCAGAGGGACCAACAGTGATAGGAAGGAAACTGGGAATCAAATCAATGATTTGGAGAAGAAAAAATAAACATTCAACCAGAACAGAAGGAAAAAACAAGAATGGCATTCTTGTTTAAAAAAAAATGAGGAGAGACTTAGGAACTTCCAGGACAACCTTAAACATCCCAACATCTGAATCATAGGGTTTCCAGAAGGAGAAGAGGAAGAGCAAGGATTTGAAAACACAATGAAGAACTTCCCAAATCTAGCAAAGGAAATAGACTTCCAGGAAGTCCAGGAAACTCAGACAGTCCCAGAGAAGTTGGACCCAAGGAAGAATACACCAAGACACATCATAATTACATTACCCAAGATTAAAGATAAAGAGAGAATATTAAAAGCAGTAAGTGGAAAGGAGACAGTTACTTACAAAGGAGTGTCCATAAGACTATCAGCTGATTTCTCAAAAGAAACCTTATAAGCAAGAGGGGGCTAGAAATATGAATTCAAAGTCATGAAAGGCAAGAACCTACATCCAAGATTACTCTATCCAGTAAAGACATCACTTAGAATGGAAGGGCAGGTAAAGTGCTTCCCAGATAAGGTCAAGTTGAAGGAGTTCATTATCACCAAGCCCTTATTATATGAAATGTTAAAGGGAATTACCTAAGAAAAAGAAAATGATCAAAATTATGAATAGTAAAATGACAGCAAACTTGCAACTATCAACAACTGAACCCAAAAAACACAAACACAAAAACAAGTGATACAAACGACAAGAACAGGAACAGAATCACAGAAATGGAGATCACATGGAGCATTATCGGTGGGGAGAGGCTGGGGGAGGGTGGGGAAAAGGTACAGGGAATAACAAGCATAAATTGTAGGTAGAAAATAGACAGGAGGAGGTTAAGAATAATATAGAAAATGTAGAAGCCAAAGAACCTATATGTACAATCCATGGACATGAACTCAGGGGGTGGGAATGCTGGTAGGAGCAGGTGAAGGGTGGTGGGGAATGAAGAGGAGACAAAAATGGGACAACTGTAATAGCATAATCAAAAATATATTTAAAACTATAACAGATGCCTTTCCCATAAAGAAAAAGAAGGTAAACACAATTATGGCACAATTTTTTGGTCTGCTTTCCCTCCCATTTCCTCAGTGCCTAGAACAGTGCCTGACATATAGTAAATGCCAAATAAATTATTGGTTGAATGAATGAATGAATGAATTGGATCCCAATATAGGGCAGAAACATTAATAGGAATCTCTGCAGATTTGTGTGGCAAATATGGAAGTTTGGCTGACCCTACCATGCCAGAGCCCTACTCTCCTATTTTTCTCTGGAAAATGAGACATAAGATTTCTTTTTTGCTCTGTGATGGAGATGGCATGTGAATGCACCCTTTGGAATATAAGAGATAGGCTGGTAAGCTTAGGTCAATAAGACTGGAGGAAGGAGGATGGTTAGGCCCACAAACTGGGCGGTTAGGCGACGGAGGCTTAAATGTCAGTTCTGCCGCTGTGTGACTTTTAAACCAGCTACGCATCTAACTTCTCCTTGTCTTTGTTTCCTCATGTAAAATGGGGCTTATAATAGTGTCTACCTCAGCTTGTTATAGTATGTCCTCAATATATGATAGCCATTATTAGCATGCTCTTTGCTTGATCGTCACCCATTTGCTTTCCACCAAAGAATGCCATGGCCTTTCTGCTGTCACTCATCGTCTTCCATTGGTGAGACTACAAAAGTGAACAGAGTCCTGTGCCAAGCGATAGAAGGAACTGGTCAAGGTAGAGGCTGTCTACCTTAGTGTCTCCCTCACTGGGAGGTTGTCCAGGCTATAATGAGAGAGAAGCCAACAGAATAAATTGAGGCATGGGGCATGGGGGAGCAAGAACATGTGGAAAATGAATTCTGATTCATGTGCAGGTAGAGGGAAAGAAAGCTTGTATTAAAAGTACTGGTCTTACTATTTCTTAAACACCCTCTACCTCAAACACTATTGTTGAATCCAAAATTAAGTGCCCTGAAACATCTGATGTTTCACCTGAGAGGCATGTGACAACCTAAGCAAACAATTTCCTTTATTCAAAATTAGACCCTGCCCTGTGAAGGAAGAGATCACTGCTTTGTGACGTGGGTGTTTTTCCTTCAACTAAGAAGTTGCTAGGTAACCTAAATGTCCAATGCATCAGTCACTGTCTCAGGGAGCAGCCAAACTTGGTTCAAATTTAACTCATGAAATCTGTTAATTTTCTTTTCTAGATAGAGAATGACTACCAATTTTTGTGTAAGCTCTGTGAAGACGAGGCCCACTGACTTTATGCAGGTGCACTGCATCTGGGGAAGTCAGAATAGAGGCAGAATTTCTCTAAGGCTGTGGGTTCCTTGGTGTGAAAATTTGCCTCTGGAAAAAATGAAAATGCCTTTTATACAGCAGCAACAACAACAACACAGATGTATGTTAAAGACTTACTTTGTACCAGGCGCTGGAACATATGGTGTTTTTAAGCACCCACTATAGAGTACATTTCTCAAACATTTTGTGCAATAACTCTGTGGGGATGATGTTGTTATGATCAAAAGAACACTGAGGTTTAAGGAATTAGGGAGTGTGCTCCTTTAAGAACACAGCTAGTAAGTATCTGAGCTGGGATTTGAATATAAGCAAGATTCCAAGAGAGAATTCCCTTTTTCACACATGTTCATCTGATCACTAATATCTCCTAATTTTTGTTAGAACATCACCCCACTCGTGTGCGTACGCTCAGGCATTTATTATTCAGAACATGAGGAATTAGCCTTAAGAGAATCTTTCATCAATGATATTATAATAAAAATACACAGAAATTCTCGATTCTGACAACTTTCTATTTCCATGGGAAGAAATACCAGGAAATACCGAAGCAGGTGGAAAAGGAGAAGGAGGTGCTGCTTCTTGAAAAAGAATGTAAGTGTGGAAAAATGACCGCCCTGATGGACTGGAGTGACGGTCCCAGGTGGTGTTTGAGGAGTAGGGAACTCCTCAGATCAGCTCGTGTCACTGTGAATGGCCCCCAGCAAGCGAGGCTCCGCCCCATGGTCTAACCTGAATAATCATCGGCCGTCAGGTTTCTCCACCGCCCTTCTCGGCAATCAGTGTTCAAAAGTCTCTTTCATATGTTTTCTTCATACATCCTCAGTTGAGTGTTATTTTTGAAAATTGACTTGGACAAGGCTCAAAGAGGAATCATTCCAGTACAAAGAGGCCCAGCAATGCTTCTCCCTGCGCCTGTGCTGTCCCCTTTCCCAGGACATGGTGGGCCTCCCACAATGCCTGGGGCCCAGTGATGCCCTTTTATGTATGCTCTGTCTCTATAAACTGGTATATATATGGCTCAGAAGTTGACACAGTTTCCTTTTGTTTATACTTCTAAACTGTATTATGTATTGTATTTTGTAATACAATAGAGTGCACAAATCTTCAGTACTTAGCTTGGCACAGTTTTATACATATATGCACACATCAGTGCCACTCACATCAAGATATAGAACACTCTGAGAACCCCAAAAGGCTCCGTGCCCTCCTCTTGGTCAATCCTCCTTGCAAGGCAACCACTCTTCTAATTTCTATCATTTTCATTGGTTTTATATGTTTTGAACTTTATATAATTCAGTATGTTCTCTTTAGTGAATCTCTCACTGGATTTATTTATGTTGCTGTATGCAGTTGTGTTTGTGGCTGTATAGTATTTCATTGTATAAAATGGCATAATTTATCCATTTTGCTGTTGACAAATGTTTTGTTTTTTTTCCAGTTTGGGGTTATTCAAATAAGGCTGCTATAACATTCTTCTATAAGTTTTTTGGTGGACATATGATTCATTTCTCTAGGGTATTTACCAAGGAGGGGAATTGCTGGGTCATGAAGTATACATATGTTTGGCTTTATTAAAGAAAGCCAAATACTTTTCCAAAGTTCCTGTATCAATATCCCTTCCCATAAGAAATGTTTTAATTGCATCGTCACTTTTTACTTGGTATTTATAGTCTTTTTAATTTTAGCCATGTTGGCAAGAGTGTAGTAATACCTAATTTTGATTATAATAATGCATTTTACTACTAATTACTAAAGATGTTGTAAATCATTCCAAATGTTTATTGGAAATTTGGGTATCGTCTTTTGTGGAATATCTTTTGCCTGTATTTGGGAGATTGTCTTACTATTGATTTCTAGGGCTTCCTATTTCTTATATCATTTGTCAGATGTAAGTATTATAGTCTATTTTATGGCTCTCCTTTTTAATTCCCTTAAGGGAATCTATTGGTAAATTTGAAGGCTAATTAACTTTCCAAGCCATAAACACATTTTCTACAAGTATTTTGATCTTTTTAAGTTTTTCAAGTGTTTTGTAGTTTTCTATGTAGTGTTATACATCTTCCAACAGATTCCTAGGTTTTTTACTTTTTGATGCTATTATAAATGACATTCTTGTTATTTTAATTTATAAGTGATTACTACTAATACATAGAAATATAATTGGTCTACACACACACACACACACACACACACACACACGATGGATTCTGTCCAGAAAGTATCCATCCGTGTACAATGAAAAAGAGACATTTATTGAAGAAGGTACAACATACAAAAAACATTGTGCATAGGGCAATGATGCCTCAGTCCCCTTCAAAGCAGGCACCTTGGGACATCATTCTCCCAGTGTCTCTTCTACTATTCAAAACACTCAGCAAAATCCTTTGTTGAAATTGCCATCAGTTGCCCCATCATATTTTCCTGAATCCCATTAATAGTCTGAAATCTCTTTCCTTTCAGGTGATTTTACTTTTAGGAAATGCCAGTAGTTTTTGGAATCCAAAGATCAGCTTCTAGTTCTATCACTGTCAGTCACCAATCTTTGTTGATTGCTGCCCATACACGTTCACCATTCTCTGGTGTCACAGGCCTTCCAGAACATGGATCACTTTCAACAGATTCTTGACCATCTTTGAAGCATTTGTGCCACACTTTTATTTGCACTGCACTCATGGCATCATCCCCAAAAACCTTCAGAATCATCCAAATAGTTTCTGCGGAGAAATGCTCAAGCTTAACACAAAATTTGATGCAGATTCATTGCTCTATTAGCTCAGTCATTTTAAATGTGACGGCCACACAGTACACATGCTCATTCCACAGCCTCTATTGCCCCCACTGACTAATAGAGTGAAGTCATCATTGTTCATATGTGCGCATTCCAGTCTACTCTCATTGGCTGCCAGGTTACATTGATGTCGCACAAACCATTCTCACTATATTAATAATGGCTGGACTTTTTCTGGACAGACCTTGTATATTAAACTTTATCCACTATTGTTGCTAAGTTCACATATTCTAATAATTTGTTTATAGATTCTTTTATGTTTCCATCTCTGAATAATGGCAGTTTTATTTCTTGCTTTTTAATATTTATAATTTTTATTTTTTCTTCAATTAGCTTATATTTTTGGTACAATATTGGCTAGAGGAGTGACTGTGGGCATCCTTGACTTTTTACTCATGAGGGGGAGAGTGCTTAATATTTCACCATTAAGTATGGTGTATGGGTTTCTTATGGACATCCTTTATCAAATTAAGAAACGTTCCTTTTATTTTGAGTTTGCTGAGTGGTTTGTTTTTATCATTAGCAGGTATTACATTTTATTAAATACTTTCTCTGTATGTACTGAAAGGATCATGTGTTTTGTCTTGGAGACGTGGCAGGGCCCCTTCATGTTGACCTCTGAATTTACTCCCCAGCCTTCTCCAATCTGTGCTCAGCCCTTTAGGAATCTTCTGTTTTCTGCCACTCTTGGAACCTTGAGCTACTCATGTAAAGCTTTGACAGGAAGTTCATGCAGCTATTTGAACTCATTTCTCTATGATTCTCTCCTCTCTTGCATTTTTCCACCTCAAGTCATAGTCACCTGATGGTCTTGAACTCCATGCTCTGTCTCATCAGCCAATGAATGCTACAACTCGCTCTATAGACCCCATTCGTCATACGACCCATTGGCAAATACCTTTGGGGAAACCCTGGGTGAGTGAGGAACTTACCTCCGAACACTTTATTTTGCTCAGGGTTTGTATCCCCTCAGCTTCTGACTACACTCTTCAGTGCATTCAAATAGTTGTTTTATGTATTTTGCCCAGTTTTGATAGTTGCTTTTATAGTTGGTCCATTCTGACACAAGCTATTCCATCCTGACCAGAGCCTGCAGTCTGTGCCACTTCTATCTTTTCCCCTTTGTCTGATGATTACAAAGATATTCCCATGAAAATGTTGAATAAGCTTTACTGGATCTGACCCTCTGGCAGAAAACCACTCCAAACTCTGGACAACAAGACAAATAAGCAAATAATCAGAAGGTACTGGAGAGTGAATAAAAGCAGGTAGATTCTGGAGGGGAGCTGACACTCGGAAGAAGGGAATTGGGGGGTTGATTCCCTCATTTTTATTACTGTCAGCCTGAGGACAGGCTAATGTGGTGTGTGGGGTGCAACTGAAACACAGGGAGAAAACCTTTCTTTCTGAACTAAAAAACAGGACAACAGAGCTCAGGACAAAGTTCTTGGATAAAAAGCAAAAAGCCAGAGATGGAGTCTCACATTTTGCAGGCTTATCTCTAAACCACGCATGCTCAGGGCAGCTTTGAGCAGCCCAGCTAAGGATACCAGAACTGAACTGCGATTTGAACAGCCACCAATAGATAGACTTCTTGCAGTTTGAATTTAACGGCAGGGTTCGGTCAGGTTTACTCTTCACTGATTGTCTTTTCTCTTGAGAATGGAACACATTTTCCTGGTTCTTCATATGCTGAGCCATTACAAACTTTGAATGCTGAGCATTGTGAATGTTATCAAGAATCTAGGAAATAAATCATAGATATTACATGATTTAGAAAAGCACCTTTCACCAGCTCCTCAGATTATGTTACTTAATTCTTAATTTGATATTTTTCACCAGATTCAAAGCTCAGAACAACTCCCAGGTAGTGAAACCTGGGTCAATCTGGGTAGAAACCATTCAAAACAACATGGTAAGTCCTCCTTTTCCAAACTGGAGTTTTCCTTTATCCCTTCCTCCCCTGTTCCCACTCTTCTTTTTTAATAACTCTAGAGTAAGGAAATAATGAGCTTTGGTACAGATCTCTACACCACGGCAGCTGTAAAGTAGCAAAGTCTGGATTCAAACCCAGGCAGTCTGACTCAGGGTCTAAGCTCCTCGGCAGCTGGCTCTACTGCCTCTCTGTGAGCATGAGGGTAGGCATGGTGGTGTGGCTGTTATTGCTTCTCACAGGCAAAGACCATTATTAAACAGAAAAGAATCTTTTGGTACAGGTAAGTGGTAGAGTCTTGTTTTTGTTTTTTGTTTGTTTTTTTCCCCCTTTTTCCTACTTCAGGCCACATTGACTCAGTAGAAGCAAGAGACTTGGAAAGGGCATAAGGAGTAAGGATAAACACATCCATCAACCAGAAAACATCAGGCAGCCACAGATTTCTCCCCACTGTTTCTGTTTTCAACCCCAGAGTTATACAGAACTTGGTGGTTGGAGAAAGCTTTTTTCTGAGAAGTTCCATGCTTATGACGGAGGGGTGGCCCCTTTCTATTATTCAGATCTTGAACCTGATAATCTCTGCTAAACTCTTTGCTGGAAAGAGAGTTCAGAGTGTATTGACTTTTTTAGTTCTTTCACTGAAGGCTTTGAAATTTTAGAAAAAAAACACTTGAGCTGTCTGTGATTTTTTTTATTTTTGAAACAAGGAGACTAGCTCTGAAATGCTTCATATGGCAGTTTAATGAAAAGCTTCAATTTATGACATTTCAATATAGCTGAAGACTGAAAAGACCAGTTTTCAGGGTGGAATTTTCCTGAGTGCACACAGGTAAATACAGTTCGATACACACTCCTTTTATTGTCTGAGTTGGTCTCTTTTGGCACTTGATGTTTAGAAAAAAGCAATCCTAATCGTTCACCTGAGTGTTAACATCGGAGATGGCCAGTCTTATTTCAAATTCCAGAACTTCTTGCTATAGTGGACTAATGAGCGCCACTGGCCATGGCGCTCACAAGTATGAGGGTCATGGACACCTTCTGACAAACCCACGTGGCCTGCCCCATATATACATATGGTTCCTGGGAAGTTGTCTCTTGCACCTCCAACTTTTCATCGTGGGCATCTATTTGGTTGGAAGGCTAAATGTCAGGAGGGTTATATTTGATTCCTAAACATTACATCCATCTTTCTTCTGCTATCACCTATTCCCCACCCTCACCCCTTGTGTCTCCTTTCCAACTTCCTCATCAGTTTTGCCTGAAGAAAGTAATTCCCCAGTTATTTATGAATATGAAGTTTACCTCCTACTACTGGGTCCTAGGCTGGCTCTTTCCCCTGTGCTACAATGAACATCCCTTTGCAGGCATTTCCGGCATCTGGTCTTCATGGTCATGGTCTTCATTAAGCTGCAGTACATAAACTCAGACCTTGTGGATGCCCTTCCCATGGTAATGAGCAGGGACACCTTGAAGAGGCTGAGGAAGGTCTTATTTCCCTTCCTCACTCTAAGGGTGGAAGAAGTTCTACCATACTAGTCAGGAATGATGCGGGGGTGGAGGAGCTTCATACGACCCACCAGCGGACAGAGGGCTGTGGCTTTGCTCTGTGTGGGTGATGGGCTAGGAAGAAGCAGGAGCCTTGACTTGGAGCTGCTGTTCCGACATGTGGCCTCTGCATTTCATCCTCTTCCCTCGCTTTCCCTCTGGAGTGTCTCCCATTAAGACAAAGACTATGTTTAACCAGAGTTCATATGCTGGTCTGTGAACTTGGTCTGTGAGTCTTGAGGCTTCGCTTAGGCACTCATAGTTTCCACCCTGCGATGTTGAGAAAGCTGCACTTATAGTGAGATAAGAAGATCTCCCCAAGGACTTCCACTCTCTGCTGCATACAAAAAAAGGAGAAAAAAATGTCTTCATTTGTTAGATTCTCTACTCACGCTGAGGTGGACACAAAGAGCATTTAGTTGAGGAGCTACTAAGTAGAATGAGGCTTGATTATACCCCTAAAACTTTTATTTTATATAGTACTATGTCTTAGAAGAGTAGGATGATCTCTAAACCTGACCTTTTTCATGTGCGCAGATGATTACTCTTCCATCAAGAAAAAATTACCCTAAAATTTAAGTGCTACATAAAAAGCAGTGTGTAAAATCAGAAAATACTCTAGACATAGCCAAACATAGCTTGCACATATCTATAATTTAAATCTTAATTCAAATGCCATCTCTCCCATAATGCCTCCTCTGACCCCTCCTGACCTGAGACAGCCTCACTTGCCCTCTTCTGAATGTTCCCAGCACCTTCTTTGGGCTTTCCTTGTGCCCTGCCTATTGCTACCTTGTAGTGTCATTACTGTGTGTCTTGACTGTAGGGCTTATGATGGATCCCTTTTTCTGCTTCATCTCCTGTGGCTTCTAGCAGTGCCTATACAAAGGAGGTTCCTAGGGATGATTCCTTGGAGATTTGTACTTCTTTTCCACGGTATCTGGAGGGTGACAGTTAGAACCACGAGTCTAGAGCTCGTGTTGTGAGAGTTCACTCTTTTGCTGGTACAGCCACCTGGGCATTGTCAGTAGAGAGGGAAGGGAGGTAAAGGGATATGGCACAAAACACCAGGTCACATGACCAGGTGGCGGTTTCTACAGGTTACTGAAGCTAACTGGTAAAGGCACTTTTCCTTGGCAGTTCCTTCCTCCTGTGCATTCCCCAGGCTCTTGCTTTCTGATGACTTTTCTCCTTTCAAAACCATTCTTGATACAGGTTTTAACTGCATTTCACCTGAGTACCAATGTTGGGGTAAAAAAAAAAAAAGACACAGTGCACATTTCCTTTGGCTGTAGACATGACTCTATCCCATAGGTTTTGTTTGTTTGTTTGTTTGTTTGTTTTGAGGTGGGGAGGTGGCAGGATGAGGCTAGGGGGAAGAGGTTGAATTGTCTCAGAACAAGGCTCTTAAAAAGTGAAAAACTGACCAGCACCACCCTCTTGTGGCCAAATGAAAATTCTTTGCATTTAAGCAGGCTTCACCCACAAAGGCAAGAGAGTGCTCAGCAACTTGGAAACAGGAAGACAGATCACTGGTCACTCCCCGACAATTCTCTTTATGGGCTCTGACAAGTCCCATTAGTATTCATCCATTCAGCACACATTTACCGAGCCAGTTTTTTAGGACAGGCAGTGTTCTAGGCTCTGGGATTAGAGCAAGACAGCCAAAAATGTCTAACCACATTCAAGTGGGTAAAGGCAGATAATAAGCAAATAATTAAAATATGGAAATATCAGATGATATCATGAGATATAAATAGCTAAGTGGGGGGTGGGGGAGAGGGAGGCAGGGAATACCGAAGGTCAGCCTTTGAAAATCTCACTTGGGATGGTGGCATTATAACCAAGACCTGAAGGAGATGAAAGACCATGTGGATACCAAGGGGGGAAGCATGGTGGACAGGGAGAAAACAAGTGCATGGCCTTGAGGCTGGAGTGTGCCTGGTACATCAGAGGATCCTTAGCTAATTCCCTGCTCACACCTTTGTAATGGTTCCCTCATTCAACTCTGTTCGTTGGAAACTTCCGAGTTGAATTCTGGTTCCTGCCAGGACTGTGGCTGATACACTGTTCATCAGCCAGAAGCATTCATGAGACTGGAGGGTTTCTACATTTGGGTGGTTCTAGGACTACAGGTTTGTGGGAAGAGAATGGAACTGACCAAAGTATTGTTTCCTGAGACCTTCTCATCCCTGGTCCCACAATCCCTCATAAGCTCATGGAATTCCTAGGCTCTCCTCAACCTTTCAGCACTTTCTACAGACACAACCTAGACAAACATGGGCCCACCTCAACAAGACCAGGAAATACAGGCTTGGGAAAATGGGGACTAGGTAGCTCCTCACTCATAGTCAGTGATCCAGTGGAGATTTGAACCCTTGAAGCTGTGTTGGAAACCCCCATTGCAGATGCACAGTGGCCTTTCCTGCTGCACAGAGAACCTGTTTCCAAGTAGAAGTCTGATTTAAGAAGGGCCTGGATAACATTTCCAAGTCTGGGAAGCAGAACAGGGGTGACCACTGCTTTAAGTGAGCAGAGCTGAGCTGGACTTTTGACTTCCAGCAACAGGAGCTTACCACCCACAAATACCCATCGGTTTCTGCAAGATCACAAAGCACCTGACACAACAATAGGCACATGATGGATATTCAACCGACATGAGTTTCCTTTCTCTTATATTAGATAAAAGTTTGCCTTTATCTAGTAGTTAATCTTAGTTCTGCCTTCTAAAGCCACACAGAAAAATGACTGTCTCCTCCATATTTTAGTCTCTAAAACTGAACAGCCTTCTGTTCTCCAAATGAGCAGTCCCAAGTCCTGGAAGCTGTCACATGACATGGCTTCTAGGTCTTATTTTATCTAATTTACTCTTCCTCCACACTCCAAGATGAACAGAATCCTACAGATGAGGTCTGACTGCCAAAGGGCAGTAGCGCCAGTCTCCTTTTATTCTGGACACTATGGCTTCCTTAATGCTTCCTGAGCTTTCAGTAGCCATTCTGGAAGCTGTATCACACAAAGATGTGAGTTTGGTGTCAGCCAAGATCCCTAACCCTGTTGAACATGGATTCTTCTTAACTCTACATCTCCTCTGCTTTGTGTTTGCACAGATCGAAAAACAATACAAAGTGCAGGACTTTCCACTTGCTCTGATGAATTTTATTTGTTGGTTTGGTTGCTTGTTTCATCATCATTGAAAATTCTGATTCTATGAAGAAATTAATGACCAGAGATAGCTGCTATAGTAGAAATTGCTGAACTCTGGATGCAGAGGAGCTTGGGTGTGAAATCTTTGGCCTCGTGATAGTTGTTGTACTCGGGCAGCTAGTTAATGCTTCCATTAAAGAGGCTAACAGCACCTACTGCAGTACACAGATTTTGTACAGTGTCATAGAAATGTACACCTGAAACCTATGTGATGCTATTAACCAATGTTACCCCAATAAATTTAATTTAAAAAAGAAAACAGTAAATGAAAAAATAAATAAAGTGGCTAACAATGCTCTCCCCCAGGAGCAGGTTACAACAGCTGCAAGTCCTTCCAGTATATTCTGAAATGGAATTTCTCTGGGTCTAGGGACTTGAATTCAATTAAATGGATTAAGTGCTCTCCTTATATCTTCTCACCTATCTGAAAACTTAATTACCTGCTCCCTGTTTTGGACTACCCTTTTTATCATGGTAAAGATCAGTTTCCTTGATAGAGAAGGCTGATGTGAAATAGGACTCTTATCTACTAACATTACAGCCCAGTCCTAAGGAGTGCTCTCTCCCTTTCAGCTCTCCTGTTCCAAACACAACATGGAAATGCCTTTTAAAAAATGTACTTTATGGTATCTTTTTAAAAACCTCAGTGTTGTCTTGAAAAAGGCACTGAAAAAGGAGTCAAATCTTAGATGCTGGTCCCAGCCTTTCTGTTACCTGATTTTATACTAGCTACATACTTCTCTGAGCCTGAGGCTGATTTCTGGGTGCTTTCTAAGACCGCCCATTTTGACGTTCTTTGATTCTATGAACTAAGAACCTGATTCCATTCAGGTCCTTACGTAAGTGAGAAACTACCTTCTTCCTAACCTTCTCCAAGCCTGCCAGGCCTCAGTTCTGCCATCCCTCTCAGCCCTCCTCTACCCTCCCTCTTTTCCAGGGGATCCCTCTGGAATCCCAGAAGTGCTTCCATCACTTCTCCTTGTCAGGAGTCTCAGTGGGTGATGCTCTAATGAGTCTTATCTTCTTGAAAAATAGTGTTTCTTAAGAATAAGTTAGGAAGTTTGGTTTAAAAGCTTAGTGCAACAGACATTTGTTGAGTTCCCACTATGTGCCCAGTACCGCATGATGAGTGCACAGGGATGCAGAGGAAAAGGGAGGGTGAACAGATCAAGAAATAAGCGACAAATCCTGTTCTCAAAGACTCTCAATTTTGCAGCAGATCCTGGAACTCAACATCAAGGTTGGAGTTAACTGTGAAATTTTTCTGAACTATCAATGCCGACTTGATGGGGGCTCAGAACTATCAATACTCACTTATTGATCACTTACTATATTGCGGACACAGTGTTAGATACTCCGTATGGTCCCATTTCACAGTTCAGTGAACTGCCTGAGATTGCCCAGCTAGTAAATGGCAGAGCCGGAGCTCACAGGCCACTTCCGGATTTCTCCAGGACACTTGCCTTTCATTTTCAGAT
Source organism: Tonatia bakeri (assembly GCA_004024845.1). Classification (NCBI taxonomy): domain Eukaryota; kingdom Metazoa; phylum Chordata; class Mammalia; order Chiroptera; family Phyllostomidae; genus Tonatia; species Tonatia bakeri. The sequence goes on from PVIA01003793.1 coordinate 24,074, forward strand.
GTAATAGAGACCCCTGAAGTCATCTTCAAATCCACATTAGTCTGCTAATTAGTAGAACTATTGAATGAGTGATTGTAATCAGTTACTTATCCATTACCTATTTTCCTCTCTCCTCTGTAAGTCATTTAAAGTTGCTATAGAGATCCAAGATCATTTTCATTCATTGGCTTAAATTTTACTTTGGAGCTTAATTATACTTTAGTTTAATGATTCCCATTAAAATTAAAGATGCCTTGGATAAATGCTTTATTAAGGCATTGCAAGAGAGACGTGGGTTTTATAGGGAAAGACTGAGACTCTGTTAAGGCCATTGTCGCCACAGGTGGGAGGAGGTGTTGGGTCCAGGTGGTAACAGGGAAACTGAAGTAATCATTGGAATGGCAACTCTCCCGAGATGGCCCCTGGGGAGCCCTTATAAAAGCTTTAGTTCTCACATGCAGCCATGCCACTTTCATGTTACAGCTTTTAGTATAACATTGAATTTGGAGGGGATTTGACTCATTCCAGGGGTGTCATTGTCCCTGGCAGGTTGACACTTGCAAAGCCCAGTAGAAATGGTCACAGCGGGTCTTTTTCCCTCACTCCATAGATTCTCACCAGTTAGGATTTCATCAGTTCCTTTGAAATCCTTGCCTTTATGCCATGGCCATTACCCACTGTGTGTAGGCGCCAGCTTGAAAGAACATCATCAGTTCTTCCCTCTGGGAGTTAGCTCAGTGTACTTGCATCCCCGTGGGCTCTACGGTCCCTGAGCTTGAGAGACAGCAGCTCTGCAGCAGGGACCGTGGATGGGCAGGTAGAAGTCTTCTCATTGCTGTCCTCATGGGTCTCAGCTGGCAGAGCTACCCTAGTGTGGGGTTGTCTACCCTTGCCAGTAATCTGTGGGGGCCTCACCCCCGGCTTGGAATTGGGGTTTATTTTTCTTCTGAGATGTTTGTTAGAAGGTTGGTGAAACCTGGATCTAACCTGAGGCTTTTCAGGTCCTGGATTTCTGAGCCCCACTGAGCTAAGTCACAGAAGAGTGATGGGAGCAATAGCAGTGGCTTTCAGCAGCTCTTAGGAGAATTACCAGGCAGAGGTGGTGACGTGGGGTGCGAGTGAAGGCTACGGAAGCATGGCAGATGGGGAAAGTCCAAGAGGGTCTGGCAGGAAAGGGAATGGATATCCTGGCTGTGGATCCTTCTTTTGGCTGGAATTTTCCTGCAGCAAATGTAAGTGGTTAGGAGACTCCTACCTTCCAGGCCAGTTTAACCTGGAACTACATTTACAGTCAACTTGAAACAAAACCATATGACAGTTTAAACCTTACTCAGCTTACAGTTAGCACTGCAGTCTAGAAATAAGAGATGAATGTGAGATTAGGTACTGAAAGGACCCCCTGCCTCTCCAGGCAGGGTCTGAGTACCTCTGGTGTAGAAAATTGCTGAGCCAATACAAGCCTGGAGCCTAGAGTACCAGAGGCTTCCTATGTAATTGGAAACCTATCCTCTTCCCAAGGTTTTTCCTACTGGGAAGATCACCATTTACCAATCTTACAGGAGGAAATGTCAATTCAACAAATTTTTATGTCCGTCCTCTCTGCCCTACTATATTAGGAAAAATAGGCACAAAAAGATTATGTAATTCCTACTTCTATTTTGTAATTCCTACCTTGAGCTTATCTATTAGTAAGGAAAAAAGGAAGTATGAAGTGTCTGTAACGCAAAGAAGACTGAGGAAGCACCATTCAGAGGACACCGTACAAGGAGGCTCAAAGAGAGACGATTGCATCTAGAACAGGAAGGAGCTAATGGGGAGGTGTCAACTGATATAAGCTGTGACAGAGACACAGGATGATAAAAGAGGGAGGGAAGGCGAGGGGTGATGATCCAAATAGTTCACCAGGCTTTTAAATAAAGTGCCCAGAGAGAGGCTGAAGCTCCTATTCTAATGCTCTGCATAGTCAAAGAAAAGTCTCTCCCAGCAGAGAGAATCTGAATAGCAGCTTACTTATTAGTAATTGTTCGAGTCATTATTACCTATTCACTTGCGCAAGAAAGAGTTCAAAATGGACTCAATAAACCGTTGTCTCCAAGGGATTGACATTAACAGAATTGGAGGGTGGAGAATGCACCAAATAATCCCAAGGGGCCTCTGTTGGTTCACAAACTGGCCCCCATATACAAAGGGCAGGCAGAGACCAGAGAAAAGGCCACTCCAGGTGGCAGGTAGCAGGTGGTAGATTTAGTAAGCAAGAGAACTTACATGTGAGGCTTGTTTTGGGTGGCTTCAAGGCAAGTAGATTTTCATAACTACCCACCAGAATCATTTTAATGTTTATGTGGAGGCCTTGAATTGGTTCAGTCGCATATACCATCCAGATGGTCTTACTTCCTTTATACCAGAGACTCTCAACCTTAGTAATACATTAGAATCACCCGGGATATTTAAAAATATTGCTGCCTGGGCCCCAACCCCAAGTATTTCTATTTTATTTAAGGGCACGGGTATTTTTGAAAAGCACCTTTCACCTCCCTACCTGAGGTGATTACAATATGCAGCCAAGGTTGAGAACCACTGCCCTCAAAGCATTTAGAGCAACTTCCAGACTCTTTATGGAAGGAAAACACAGAGGTGGGGAGAACTACTTCCAAATTGGGAAAATAAATAAGAGGTGGGGACAACTCTATGTAGGAAGATAAAGTTCACCTCAACGTGACCACTGATCCTGATTATTATTTCTGCATGTTTCAGCTGCTTTGACATCTTCCAACCGGGTCTACATTCACTCCTACCCACCTCACTTTGAGAAGAAGTCTCTTTAGCGTAGTGGGTACTTTCTATGCCATGGAGAGAGTATAGAAATCAGGGCAAAGCAACAATTTACCTTCCACAGGATACCCATATCCCAATCTCTGGAACTTGTAAATATTGTAATACATACCGCATATGAGACTTTGCAGATATGATTAAGTTAAGGATCTTGAGGGGAGATCATCCTGTATTTTCTAAGTGGATTCAATGTTGTGATCATAAGGGTTGTTGCAAGTGAAAGAGAAAAGGACGGTTGGAGTTGGAGGAGATATAATTGACATAATCAGAAGTCCGAGCAATGGCTTTGAAAATGGAAGGAGACCATGAGACAAAAAACTCAGGCAGCCTCTAGAAGCTGCTAAATACTCACATGCATTATTTTACGTAATCCTCACAATCCCGTATCAAAGGTCTTTTTACTGCCATCTTACGGAGGAAGAACCAGAGACTCTGAGGGTTAAGGTTTATATTTCTTAAAATCCCAAATGTCAGTAATTATAAGATGCACCATTCCATTATGTGCATTAGGAAAAAAAGGCATGCTAATTAAACTGACATATCATCAACACAAACCATTTCTAATTCTAATTTGAAATCACAAAATGAGATACAAATTTTTCATATGATAACCCTCACATTGCATTGTAGAAAAATTTAATGTCAAAATTTTTAAAACATATTCTCCTTGAATAAACATATTTTTGTTTGAGTCCTTAAGCTGTGCTGTGTAGCACAGTGCCCACTAGCCCCAGGCACCTAGTTTAAATAAGAGGGAGGTAAATCTAATATACTTCAGATTTCAAAGACATGATAAAATATGGTCAAATATCTTACTAGCAACTTTCTGTATTGACTATACACTAAAGTGATAATATTTTGGATTTATTGGATTAAATAAGGTATGACATTAAAATTAATTTTACCTGTTTCTTTTTACCTTTTTAACATGATTTCTAAAGAATTTTAAAATGCGTATGTGGCTTCTGTCACATTGCTATTGGACAACATTTTCCTGAAGTGTGCGAATAATCTGCCTGTTGGGTAAAACAACACAATCTGGAGTTATGGAGCTGTTTCCTGCCTTTTTTTTCAGAGGAAGAAAGACTGATGGTCACAAACCCCACAAAATTTAAGCAGGGTGAGGTGAGTGTGCGCATTGCTGGAAATGGATGGTGTCTAGGCAAAATGCCCAATTAAGTATTCATTTTGGAATATGTCACTTTTTAATTTTTGTGTTGTAGTAAAATGTACATAACATGAATTTTGCTATTTTAACCATTTTTAAGCATCCAATTCAGTGGCGTTAAATGTATTTACAATTTTGTGCAACCATCAACACTATCTATCTCTAGAACTTTTTCTTCTTTTGAAATGGAAACTCTATCCACTAAATAACTCCCCAGTCTCTCCTCCTCTCAGCCTCTGGCAACTACCAGTCCATTTTCTGTCTCTAGGAATCTGACTACTACAGGTACTTCATACAAGTGAAATCACACAATATATGTCCTTTTGCTGCTGGTGTTTTACTTAGCATAAGGCTCTCAAGATTGATTCATTCCTTTTTAAGGATGACTGTCTTCCATTATAGGTACACGCCACATTTTGTGTATCCATTCATCTGTTTAGAGATGAATACACCACGTTGTACTTGCTCTGTTACTTGTAATTGTTCTTTTGATAAAGGGCTTTAGCTTTGACTTACTTCATATCTTTTGTAGTACTTATTGAAAGACTTATGGCCTAGGGGCTCTCAAGAGATTCGTTGTAATGAAATGTGCTTTTCAGAGCTTACAAATAGGGCAATTTTTAGAAGAACCAGGAGCGCACATTTTGTGCCACAATATCAATGCATTTTGACAAGTTAGAAGAAACTTTGTTAACAGATGATTTGGCATCAAGTCATAGAAACAAGACAGTTCTACTAAGATGCTGAAATTTCATGCTAGAATTTACAACTAGGAACTCAGCATTATTCTGCTGTAATACTTATCTAGTGTCTCCTGTCTATAGCTTGAGATAAGTAGACTTTCTATAAGGTTATTTGGCTCTAGTGAATCTCTGAAGAACAAACTGTTACAGTTCAGGCTATGTACTTCTGGAACAGATCTGGGGTTCTACTGCCATCACTGAAAATGCAGTTCCCAATGCCAGAGTTAGGTGAACAGGAAAGGGAATATTTATTAAAAGTTATACAGACTTAGAATGATGGCAAAATTCTGTTTCAAGTCCCCAAGTCCCCCAAACACCCATAAACACACACAGTCCTGCCTCCCCGTGCCAAACCAGGCCAGTCCGAGGCACGGCATGTCTCTCAGAAAGCTCAGCCATGCTCCCGCAATTTCCAGCACCATCAGCCATGTGTCTGTGTTCTCCAGCTCTAGTGAATCGCTGTGCTGTGCTCACCCAGTTTAAATACTCAGGCTGAGTCTGCTACATCTCTCAGGATTTCTTGCATCTCCTGCAAATTCTCTGCTTTTTTGTGCAGGCATGGCCCCCTGGGGTGGGACTAACCCTTTCAGAGCTCTTCTTCAGGTGCTGTATGAAGCTAGCCTTCTGTTATTGACATGCAAAGTAGCTCTTAATGGCCCTGCTCCATGTCTTTCATCCTCCAGCCAGGTCTACGGACGATATCCTATATCCCAGACACTCCAAGTTCTAGACCCTGTTCCACACCTGTTATAGTTCCCCCTTTTTAAGTATAGATCCTTTATATTTTTATAAGGGCAATGGGTGAAAGTTTCATTTTCTTGGAGCTACTTCTAGCTGGATATGGCCAACATACTACCTACCCTTGGGTCCAGGGGTCCCTAAAAGAGTGGAGGGGGGGTATGGCGTAGGGGATGGCCCTCTCGTGCGGGGAAGGATCTTGAAGAGTCCTGGTCATTAGGTTACCAGGGAGCAGCAGGCTCGATGTCCAAAGGCTGGCATTACTGGACAGTTGGCATCCTTGTTGTATTCTGGAGGTGACAGATTGGCAAGAGGGTTAGATTAAAAATTAAACCACAACCACTAAACAACAAAGGCAGGGACCAATTCTTCAATGTGCCACATTAGGAAAAGAACAGCTTATCTGGAGAAAGGTGTGCAAGGTGTGCTATACCTGCCCAAAGTCCTTTTTCCCTATGATACTTAGCTTGGGCAGAGGGGAATATTTTAGGATTCCCCCCCTTTCCAGATTTCTGAGCCTTTTCTGTTTGAGCCATTAGGGCAGAAAAAGAAAGTCAGTTTTAAAGTGAAGTCCACAGACCATCTCAAACTTCAGCAACCCAACCACTTAGTCCAGCCAAAATGTTGAGTCTCAGGGGCGATGATGAAGATGGGTCCCTTAAGTGAGGTCTATATTGCAACCAATCACTCAGGTAATGAGGTCATAGGCTTATACCCTATGAAAACAGAAGGAAGAACACACATGTTAATTCATACAATCCACAAACCAGCCTCTGAGATTGCCAGACTGCCTTTTGGAAAGACATCCACTTGCAAGGCCTTTGCTGGCATGACATTTAATAGTGGCAACTTGACAGATATTTTGTGCCTGTACATTGAGCATCTTTGATGATACCACAAACCCAGTTGCAACTTCCAAATGAAAACAAACTTTCAAGACAGTTAGTTGTACTAGTCCAATATCCAACACTGAGCATTGTGATTTTCATTGAACCACGATTTTTCTCCTTAAGATCACCCACATTGTCATTAAAGGGAGTACATTTGAATCCAGTTTTAATTTTGCCTGTATATTTGCATAAATACGCCAAGAGCAGGCATTGATCACATATAATCTTAAAGTCTGCTTTGCTGCAACTCACACAGGGAACCTTTAGATTGACCTTTTAGTCCACACTTCAGGGCACAGAAGCTGAGCCACACACCTGCCGTCTGGCTTGGCCTGTACCAGTTATTTCACTTAAGTCCTTGAGGCTTCCATTGTGCTTGTATGTTCCTTCTTAGCCACCTTTCAGGAAAGCAACCTTCATTCCTTCCCTGGAAAGGCTGCCACAAATCACACAACCCACCAAGGTACCAGGCTTTTTCTCATGGGCTTTTGCTAGCTTCACGTCAATCCCAGTTCCTCAGGGCTTTCTGGTGACATCTACAATCCAGAGAGGCCTCCTTCAGGTCTGATATTCCAGTCAAAATCTTGGTTAACAAAACCACCATTAATGATTGGTCTTACTGGTTTTATACAAAGCAACTTTATGTCATCACTCACTCCTTCAGAATGCCAAATTCTGGAGGGATCTGGTAGGGGGGAAAATAGAAAGTGTAAAGGAAAATCCTTGTCCTTCTGATATCCACCAAGATTGCATTCCCACCTCTTATAATTTCCCTGTTCACTTTCCTGCATAGTGTGAAGTTTCAACTTTCCCTGGGAAACCTCCATTGCTTTTCAGAGCAGAAACTGCAAAATTCAAAACACAGACCAAGTTCCAGAAGAGCAACACACAGATAGGGCATTCCCTTGCACCAGCGAGTCCACTGGCCTCCTGGCAGGGACGTGCTCTTTTGCCTCAGGCTGGAATATGTGTCAGCCCTAAATGACCCTTCCTGGGCCCTGGGTGGCAAAGGCATTCTCCCCAACCATTTACAGGTGATGTTTCCTAGGTCTTATTGGCTGGATAGATACAGAGGACTTCTGATCAGAAACAGAGCAAAATTCAAACTACATTCCCATAAAATCAAAAAAACAGGTAGTTGAGGTTTCCTTTTCTTCAGGCTTGAAACTTTCACAACCTTTATACATATTTTTACCCATTCAGACTTAACCATAATTCACTTTTAATCCCTGTTCTTTTCCACACTGGGAAAGACTATACTCAAACTCAGTACCTGGCAGCTCAAAGTCCCTGGCTTTACAAACACATGCATAAAGTAATGGAAACATTGTCACCCTGTATCGGGGTTCACTGTCCTTCTCCAGAAGAGGAATTTCAAACCTTCCAGAGTGCAGGTCCAGCTTTCCCTTTCAGCATCCAGCACAGCAGCAGGGTCTACACCCCCCCTACACCCCCCTTAGGGAGCGCCGGTTTTACTCATGTGTGGTGAATCCAGGGATTCATTCCCAACAGCTTCAGGGAAGAATGTGTTGTCGATCGGACATCATGGGGACCAGTCCATTGTTCAGACAGCTGCTGTTCAGGGCCTTGAGTCTTCCAGGTCTTTAGTAGGACTCCGTCCCCTGGCTGGAAGGGGTGCAGAGGCTTGTCAGATGGGTAAACAGACCTGCAATGAGCAAACTTTTGCAAAATGGTTAGTGTTTGCCCTAAATGTTGGACACTATTTAATTCTTGCCTCATGCTCCAAATCTAGAGGGGGTATTCCTAAAGAAGAGATTGGGAAGGGTCTCCCGTAAACTATTTCAAAAGGGTTCAATTTGAGCCCACTTCTGGGTGTCATCCTAATTCAGAGCAAAGCAATGGGGAGTGCGTGGTCTTCTTTATGGTGTGATTCATTTTCTCAGTCTTTCCTGTGGATTGAGGTCTCCAAGATGCATGAGATTTCCATCATATCTGTAATGCCGATCCAACCTTCTGGGAGATCTCTGAAGTGAACAATGGTGCATCGTCACTTTGAATGCTTTGAGAAAGTTCAAACCTAGGAATTACTTCTTTAAGTAACAGTTTTGTCACCTCAGTTGCCTTTTCAGTCCTATTGGGGTATACCTCTATCCATCCAGAAAAAGTATCTACTAAGTCCAACAAGAATTTGAAGTTTCCCTCAGTTTTGGGTGTTCTTGTGAAGTCTACCTGCCTGTCCTCAACTGGATACATCCCTTTATATTGTACTCCCTCCTCCATGGGGACATACTCTGTCTTAGAATTGTTCTTGGCACATATCTGACAGGCTTGGCTGATTCTCTGGACAGTCCTTTGCAAGTAAGGGCCTTTCAGATGTGGCCCTAATGAAGTCCATTAGAGCATCCCTTCCATACTGCGTTCCTTCATGTAGGTGTTTGAGGATGGGATATACTAGAGCCTCAGGGAGTAAGATCATGCCATGGGCTCTGACCTTCCACATAGAACTGGGATCAGTGTTAGTGAATCCCCATTCACAGGCCCATGTCTCATCTCGTTTTGTGTAATGAGATTTAAACTCTGACAAGTCCAGATGGGGGACCAGAGCCCTTATGGTGGTGGCTCCTTGGCTGCCTGTCCTGCTGTTTTATCAGCAATTTGGTTTCCCTGACTTGTTTGGGAGCCATCTGTTTGGTGTCCTGGGCAGTGCATCACAGCAGCCTTGTCTGGTACATTCACTGCCTCTAGCAATTGTACAATCTCCTGCATGTTTAACATCCTTGTTCCCTGGGGTTAAAATCCTCTCTCCCTTCATATCACTCCACGGGCATAGACTACCATGAAGGCATATTTGGACTCTGTATATATGTTAAACTTCTTTCCTTGGGACAGTACTAAGGCTCTGGTGAGGACTATTAGTTCAGCCTTTTGTGCTGAGTTTCCCAGTAGAAGGGCTTGGGCTTCTATTAACCTTGTCTGGGGTGACTACCACATACCCAGCTCATCGCTAGCTGCTGCCACTGTCCATGAAGCTGCTCCCGTCTGTATGCAGCTTCTAGTCTGGAGCTGCCAGTGGCTGGTCTAGCAGATCTTGCCTGCTAGAATAAACTTGGTCAATAATTTCCAAGCGCTCATGCTGAAGGACTGAGTCCCCCTCCATATCCGGGAGTAGGGTGGCTGGGTTCAGGAGTGTGGTGGTCTGTAGGGTAACACTTGGATTGTCCAGCAGAATGGCCTGATGTTTCCCTATATGCCCTGTTGCCAGTCAATATCCTTTCTGTTCTAACCTAGTGTGGTACCAACACTCTAGTAGGCTGTCCCAAGATAAACTTCTCAGCTTCCTATAGGATGTCACATGTAGCTGCTACTGCTCAGAGGCACAGTGGCCAATCCTTTGCCATGTGATCCAACTTCCTTGAGAGATAGGCTATGGGTCAGGGTATATTTCCCAGAGTCTGGGTTAACACCCCCAGTCCAATCCCCTGCCTCTCATGAACATACAATTTGAAAGGCTGCTGTAAGTTGTGCAGCCCTAGTGCAGGAGCCGAAATCAGCCTTTCCTTCAAAGTATCAAATGCTACCTGACAATCCCCTGTCCACTTGAGGGGTTCAGAGTCTAGTCCCTTTAGGAAATTGTACAGTGGCTTTGCTATGAATCCAGAGTTTGGAATTCAAATTTGACAAAACCCTGTAATTCCTAGGAACCCATGAAGCTGCCTTCATTTTTCTGGAATTTTTAGTGTAGCAATGGCTTGCTTTCTATCTGCTATCAAACTCCTGGTACCCTGTTTTAGTTGCAAGCCCAGATATGCCACTTCCTGTTTGCCAATCTGGGCCTTATGAGGTAACACTCTATATCCCATTTCTGCCAAATGATTTAGGACTGTGAGGGTATTGTGCAAACAGTCCTCATAGTTGCTGCTGGCTATTAACAGGTCATCCACATATTGCAAAATAATTCCCAATTTCAATTGAACATACTGAAGTCTTTTGCCAGCACTTCCCTGAACATAGTCAGGAGTTCTTAAATCCTTGTGGCAACATGGTCCAGCAGTATTAGAGCGTGGTTTTAGTTGCTGGGTTCTGCCACTCAAAGGCAGACAGTTGCTGAGTCTGCTCATCTACTGGGATGAAGAAAAAGGTATCCTTCAAGTCCAGGACTGAAAACCATTTGCTATCCCCAGGCACCATAGTCAACAGGGTATAAGGGTTAGGCACAGTAGGTGAATGTCCTGAACAATGTCATTGATGGCCTGAGATCCTGTACAGACTGATATTCATCGGAGTATGGCTTTCTGACTGGCAGAATGGGAGTTTGCAGTGTGACTGACATGGTCAAATGAACCTGGTTTAAAAAACTTTCGCAACATTGGCTGGATCCCCTCTAAAGCCTCCTTTTTGAGAGGATACTGCTTCTTTTGTGGGACCTGCACCCATTCTTTTAGATTTATCTTTATGGGTTGCATGTTACCTGCTTTACCTTGAGTTCCATCAACCCAAACAATTCGATTGACCTGTTTGCAGATCTCAGGTGGGAAGGGTTCACCTCTGGGGCCTTCGGGACAGGTCAGAAATGCAGTCAGAGGACAGGTTCCAGTGGAACTTGCACACACAACTGCTGTCTCTCAGGGTAAACGATATTTGTGGACGCAGTCTACAAAGCATATCTCAGCCCAACAATGGAATGGGACAATCTGGCATATACCGAAAACTATGCATAAGCTTTTGATCCCCAAGCTGGCATTCTGGAGGTTACAGGAATGACTGTTTTGTAGCTGGCCAGTCACTCCAGTAACCATTACTTCATTCAAACTTTTCCTGGTTAATTTTGTATTCAACATGGAGTATGTAGCTCCTGTATGTACAAGGAAATCAATTGGCTTATTCCCCATAGTCGGTTGTTCCTGGGGTTTCTGTAGGGAAATGGTAATAGGTCGGGAGATGTCCAATGGAGCCCCTGGGCCTTCTCATTTATCATCAGCCTTCTTTCTCAGTTTTAACATCTCTTGGCCTGGATCCTCATTTCTATTTTCCCTTTTGCAATTTGGTCACTCATTCTTCCAGTGACCACTCTCCTTGCAATAGGCACATTGATTCATGCCTATTGAGTCTTTCCTCCTTTCTTTAGGGCCCTCCTTGCAATAGGTACAGTAGTGGGTGCCTAATGAGTTTCCCTTCTTTACTTTAGGGTTCTGCCTCTTCTTTTGGCCTCCCCACTTGTTTCTAAAAACACCAAGGGCCATTTTGCTTTCCCTGCTTCCCAGACATTGTAAACCTTAAATGCTATGTCCACCAGCTGGGAGGGACTCATTCCCAGTGCCCTGTCTACACGCTGGAGTTTCTTTCTGATATCTGGGGCACCCTGCCAAATAGAAGTCATGTTTATCATTCTCACATTTTCTGGTGTCTCTGGGTCAGCATCAGTGTATCTCCTAAAAGCCTGATATATCCTCTCTAACAATTCAGAAGGATCCTCCTCTGGCTTCTGCTGAAGAGTCTGTATCAAATACAGGCTCCTCTGCTTGGATACTCCTTTTCTCAGCTGTTTCAAAATGCACCTTCTGTACTGTTTCAAAGAAGCTAGGCCCCCACTGTTATTCAGGTCCCAGGCTCTATCTGAGGAATTGTGCCAGCTTGGTCAAGGGACCTCTGGTGATCCTCTTCGTGGAGACACTGGGCCTCTTCATCAGCCCTACTTAGAACCACCCATCTCTCACCTGCCATTAGCAAAATACTTAGGGGAGCCTATATATCTGCCCAATTTGAGTGATGAGTGGCAAAAATGGAAGTGACAAAATCTGTCATTTTCTGAGGATCCTCCCTATAGGAGGGGTTGGAAATCCTCCAATTTAGTAAGTCTGATGTGGAACATGGAGTATGGGCCCAAGAGTAGCCAGCAGGCTGGCCTTGCTGATTTACCCTACCTATTAGATACTGGCTCAAAGGAAAAGGTCTTGTTCCAGATAGGGATGCTCCCTGGCCCAACTGGGTGCCCTGGTATGTCTCTGAGGGGGAAACTCGTACCTGGTTATACAGGGGTGGAGCCATTGGCTCTCCATTTCAGGGGTAACTAGAGGAGAAGGTGGTGACAGGAGTGGTCTTCCTGCTACCAACCCTGCGTCCCCTGGGTCCAGGGCATTAAAGAGACATCACTGTATTCTCCTTTTCTTCCTGTGTCTTAGTGTGAGGGAGAGGTTTTGAAGTTACTCCTCTCTTCACCATGAATCGGTTCTCCATCCCTGGTGAAACCCTATTACTCAACGACACAAATGCATTGACATAATGGATTTTGTCCCTTTTGTCCAACCGTTGGCTATACTGTTCCAATTGCTTAATGATACAGTAACTCAGGGATCCATCCACTGGCCACCTTGCCTCACAATCCAAAACATACTTAGGCCAAACAGTATTACAGTAATAAATCAATGCTTCCTTAGACTTTGAATAACAGCAGCAAATATTCCCGTCCTTTAAAATTCTACCCAATGGGTTCCTCCTTCGGGCCAGCCCAGATCTGCTCTTATTGTTCCAGCAGCACAAGCAAAAAACCACAACAAGGAAAATACAGATCACGTGGAAGACACATATACCCCAAACTATTGCCCACAACTCCAATTCCATTGTTCCAAAATAGTGCTCAGAAACAAATTTTCAACCACATAATCTCACTTCTGCGATCCCTTCCCAGATCCGTGATCCACTTCCTTCCCACTTTCCAGGCATGTTTGGTGGTCAGTGCCCTCAGGAGGTGTGCAGATAAATTCTCAGAGACCGGGGAATTCCACAGGCTCACTCCCCCACTCCCAAGGGGGTCGACCTGCCACAGGCGATCTCAGCCCCATGTTCAGGCACCAAGAACTGTGATAGAATGACCAGCTATTCACTTCTGGAGCAGATCTGGGGTTCTATTGCCCGTTGCTAAAAATGTAGTTCCAATGCCAGAGTTAGGTGAACAGGAAAGGGAATATTTATTAAAAGTTATACAGACTTAGAATGATGGCAAAATTCTGTTTTAAGTCACCAAGTCCCCCAAACACCCACAAACACACACAGTCCTGTCTCCCCGTGCCAAACCAGGCCAGTCCGAGGCACGGCATGTCTCTCAGAAAGCTCAGCCATGCTCCCGCAATTTCCAGCACCATCAGCCATGTGTCTGTGTTCTCCAGCTCTAGTGAATCGCTGTGCTGTGCTCACCCAGTTTAAATACTCAGGCTGAGTCTTGTACATGTGCAGGGTTTCTTGCATCTCCCACGAGTCCCTTGCTTTTTCGTGCAAACAAGGTTAAGCTCCCCCCACATGCCCCCACCTTATCAGTCCAGGCAGGTGTGGCCCCCTGGTATGGCACTAACCCTTTCCAAGCTCTAGAGCAGGTGCTGTATGAAGCTAGCCTGCTATTAATGATATGTAGAGTAACTCTCAATGGCCCTGACCCAAGTCTTCCATCCCCCAGCCAGGTCTACAGGGGGTATCCTATATTCCCAGGCACCCCAAGTTCTGGACCCTGTTCCACACCTATTACAAAATGAGGAATCAGGAAGCAAACCTTTCCTCCTACAATGTCTCCAGTGTCCTCTATTTACAAAGCTTAACACTTGGCCACCTGACAAAGGAAAAATGTTTAAGGGGCCAATTTTCATATTTAAAGAGTGGGCAAAAAGAATGAATTTGGAGCTCAGAGTCAAAGATCTATAGATGGCACAAAAACTTCAGTGACTGGTGGGAAAAGACCTGTACAAGCCATAGAGTGGTAGGCTGAGCAATATTACTTTCGCCGACAGAAAATGAAGAGAGTTGTTGGAAGTGAAGAATGAAAGATCTAGTGATATGTAGAGGATTGTGTTTTGAAGACCCTAAAGATGCCTTATGACCTAAAATGAGTAAATAGGAAAATCCTCGCTGCTGTAAGCAAGAGTGCGTAACAGCATTATACAGGAGGATCATAGTGTCCACCTCTCTGGCCCGGGGGGGGACCACATGTGTTGTTTCAGCAAATATTTAATGAACACGTACCAGACGCAAATACTGCTGTGGTCACCGAGGAGACAGTACCTAACCTCTTGATTCAATAATTAAAACAACGAACTATTAACGAGAAAATAACAAATAAATTAAAACATATGAAGGTGATATGCAGAAAACATCTAGGCAATATCATAGGAAGCAACTGGGGAGAAGGGTCAACTGAATTAGATGAGGTACACGGGAGGGTTGCTCTGCTGAGGTGACATCTGAGTTCAGAACTGAAGGATGAGCACAAGCTAGGTGGGTGAGAGCCCAGGAGAAGCATTCCGGGAAGCAAGGGGAAAGCCCCTGAGGCAGGAAACCACTGGCTCTCCTCAGAGTGGGGCTGGAAAGGGGAGAGGAGGTGGGGGAGGGGAGGAACTTCTTGTCAACAGTGAGTGCATTAACTAACATCCTTGAAAGACTAAATAGCTCTAGGGTCCCATAGAGAGAAAAGAAATCTGATTACAATGTCCGTACATGTCCTTGAGATATTTCCGCATAGACCATGTGATTACCCATCTGTACTAGACTGGGTTAAGCTACAGCTCAGCTCCAAATGGTATTCATATCATGAATGCAGCTGGCTTAGAGGGTCAGCTAGCATCTAATCGGAAAGCCTAGACAAACTCTGCAGGCAACAACCACACACACACTTCCCTAATCTATCCCCCAGTCAATATGAGGAGTTTGGGTAATCAAATGAATTTCAAAAATGAGTCTTATCTATGAAATTCACTGCTAGTTAACATATTTGAATGTTAGGAATTTGGCTCTTACTGGTTAAAAGAAAGGTATGTGATTTTATGGACTGGCCAAAATATTTTAAATCTACTCCCTACTCATGCATGAACATGAACAGAGAGTATAAGAACCCAGTGAGGCATATAATCTTCACCTTCTGTATGGAACCCAGGGCTCGGTTCCAAGTTAGTCCTGTGTCCAGCATGGAGGATAGCTCTTTTTCTGTTGCTGACCAGAAGAGTGATAGTTCCCTGCCTGTGGAGTATTGCCATTCAAGCTATGGTCATAGTACCTAGAAAAAACAGAGAGCTAGAACTTCACCTAATTTACAGAGCAGCTTGTATGAACTTGCTTGCAAATAAATGTTTGTTTTGTAAGTATATGTGTGCTAGAATTTGATCTGAAATTTGCTTTCTTTAAAATCTGGTGGTAAGGTTGGGGAGAAATGCTAACCCTTGGGTACCTTGAACTTTTTAGTGACTGTGATTTTCTTCACATAAAAGAACCTAAGAGAGTTAGCATGAACAAATTGATTTATATCCATTTGCAACACATTCCCAAGTGACAAATAACTGGCAGCAGTCATTCAACAGAGAGCAACTGGAGGAAAGCAAAATCTCTAAATATAAAGGAGGATTATAGATTTTTTCAATTACAGTTTATGTTCAATATTATTTTGTGTTAGTTTCAGGTGTCCTGAATAGTGGTTGGACAGTCATATACCTTGCAAAGTCTTCCCCCCAATATTTACAGTGCAGATTGGTAGTTACAAAATAGTCATGGTGACGTGAAGTACAGCATAGGATATATAGTGATAGTATTGTAATAACTGAAGGATTCTAGATTAAAAATCTCAACCATGAGTAACTGCATAAGAGCATGCATGTTTCTTGAAACTTGCAATAAAGTGTGAAACATAATGGAAACCCCACCCCAGAACAGAAGGGTTGTACCAAGAATGGTAAAGACCTAGAGAAGAGGCTCTAACACCCTTCAGAGAAGGATTCTCTCAAGGGAGGAATTGATACCTGCTAGGGCAGGGCAGAAGTGTGGACAGGTGAAGGTGTGTCCTTTCCAAACATTTCTATGAGTCTTCTCTGTCTCCGTCTGTGGCTCCTAGAATTTGTGAGCGAAGATCAGAAGGCCCAGCTATCAAAACATGAAGGAAAATATTATCTTAATACTCCACTCCCTTCTAATCTACTAAAAAAGTGAGAATAGAGTTGTGACATTTCTGTAGCCTAACTCATTCTTACAAACTTTTCTACAAGACAGTTTCTAGTCATGTTTTATAGTAATTTTTTAAAGACAGGCCAATAAGGGAAGCCAATATTGTGTGTGGAGAAAGTTAATTTCAGAAGGATGAAGTGGAAATTATAGAATTAGAATTCATTCATATTCTTCTTTTGATGGATCACCTGTAGTGGGAAGCCAGTAAGTGATAAATGTTCCTAGAGCAAAGAGTTGCTAAGATATTGAAAAATCAAAGGGAGAAAAATCTGTAGAGGCATTAAGGATGTACCTTAAAGACTTAAATTAAGGGAATTTAAATTGAAGAAAGTGCCGCATCCTCCCTCCTGCCCCATCCCCCCAAACTATACATGGATCTTTGTACTTATCCCCTTCTCTAAATGCAGGAGGGATAGCCAGGCAAGTCTGTTCCTGGAGATAGGACTCTTCTGAAGTCCAGCTTTGGTTCAAAGACTCTCGATGGCCTTGCTGAACTTTCTTTGGACTGCTTGACAACCTAGGACACTTCCACCCAACCTTTCTTGCCTCATTCCTTCAGTTGTGGTCAAATTGGTGTCATAGGTTGTTCTCCCAGCCCTTCCTGGCTTCGTCCCTGTGATCTCTCACAGGTGTGTCACCTAATAACATCTTTGTATGTTTAATCACATCTTAGTGTCTCCTTCTTG
Organism: Tonatia bakeri; assembly: GCA_004024845.1. Taxonomy (NCBI): domain Eukaryota; kingdom Metazoa; phylum Chordata; class Mammalia; order Chiroptera; family Phyllostomidae; genus Tonatia; species Tonatia bakeri. The sequence goes on from PVIA01003793.1 coordinate 41,043, forward strand.
GAAGACCTAGACACGCAATTCTTTCTACCATTTTTTCTTCAAGCATTTTAAATAGGAAAATAGTAGTAATTAATTCATAGCCATTTCCTTCTCTCTTAGTTTTTGGGATCATTAAAATCTTTGTTAAAAATGTGTTTATTTTGGAAGTGGGAGTATAATACCTGTAGTGGTCCTAATCTGATGTTTATTAAGGTTCAAAAGTGTCCTTTTTTTAGAAACAAGAATATAATCCACTTAGATGATAGAAACCTCATTGAATATCTATAGAGCAGGGGTGTCAAGCTCATTTTCACCAGGGGCCACATCAGCATCACAGTTGCCTTCAAAGGGCTGAATATAATTTTAGGACTGTATAAATGTAACTACTCCTTAACAGTTAAGCGAGAGCTTGGCACTGCCACTGGGTAGAAACAAGGTGCCTGGTTGGATAAAACAAGGTGGAGGGCTGGATTTGGCTCACAGGCCTTGTGTTTACCACCTGTGCTATAGAGATTTAAAATGCCCTCTAGCCCTAGCTTGTGTGGCTCAGTGGATTGAGTGCTGGCCTGCAGACTGAAAGGTCACTGGTTTACTTCCCAGTTGGGGCACATGGCTGGACTGTGGGCCAGGTCCCTGGTTGGGGGCGTGTGAGAGGCAACCAAACAGTATCTCTCACACATTGATGTTTGTCTCCCTGTCTTTCTCCCTCTCTTCCTGTCTCTCTAAAATAGGTAAATAAAATCTTTTAAAAATATATTTAAAAAATAAAATGCTCTCTAGATATATGACAACCACATCATTATTTTCATAAAACAAATTTCCACAGCACTTGTGCAAGTTAGATATAAATGAGACCTTAGAAATCATTTATTCTGACTTCTCCCTCCCCTTTTTTCTTTCAGAAGGGAAAATATAGGTCTAGATGGAGAAAAGGCCTTGCCTGCATGCTGTTGGGTCAGAGACAGGTTCTGACACATGGGCCCGAATGCTCAGCACTATGCCTAGGGCACCACTCCACGCTCCTTTCAGCTGATGGAGCTTCTGGTGATAGAATAGCACTAAAGGGAAGATTGGCTGCACATTTTGAGTGGCCCCATGTAAAACTGGGAAAGTGGAAATAAGAGAAGACTTAAACATTGTGAGAACCTGAATTCTTGTTTAATTTCTAACAATTGGTGTTTGACCTCAGGTAATTCCAGTGACATCTCTGGATTATAGCTTCATCTGTAAAATTTTGGTGTTAAACTCAATATTCTTCAAGGTCCTTTCTACCCTCACATTTGAGGTCTTCCCTTGGCAGAAATCATGGGGAAGGAGGTTGCTGAATGATTAAATACAGAATATAGCCAAGGGAAGTCATGGGGCTAAGGAATATTTGACTCTTACTCCTTAGGATAAATATATAACTTTCTAAAAAAATTAAAGAGCAGTGATGGTTATGCTACATACTACCCCAGGATATACAAGTGCACAATGAAAATAGTATACAAAGCTGACCCAACTAAGTCAACTTCAAACTGAAAAGAATAATTTGCCCTTCTCTTCTGTACATAACACATTACCCAACAAATCCTGTTTGAAGGTCATTTATTATAAGTAACCTATTAGTTCACTAGCCTCTTCAATTCTCAAGTCCAACCATGGTTAAACTTGGTATCTTATGATTACTTAACAATAGCACTGCAATTACATAGTTTGAAATCATTATGGAAGGAACTCAGCCTTGCTCCTATTGGGTTCTGGTACCTTTTGTGCCTGTGGCTTAGATGTGTGGAGAACAGAGAGGTCCACTGGACTGGGCAGTTAGGGGATCTTGGCTGAATTTTGTCCAAGCATTTCTGTGATGCAGTGAATGGGAAGCCTGGAGGAGGCGTGGAAGTGAGGAGAAATAGGGGAAGAGATCCTTGAGGAGGAGTCTTGAGAAAAGGTTTTGTTTTTGGTCTAGAGACTTGAGAATGTTTCAAGGCAAAGGAATTGTGAGCATAATTTGAGTAGTGATAGATAAGCAGAGATGATATCAAAAGTGGGGGTGTGGGGAGGGTAGGCAAGGATTTGACTTGATCAACTTGGACTTTTAGGGAAATTATGGAGGCCATGTTCATACTCACACCGTTAAGTGTGTGTGTGTGTGTGTGTGTGTGTGTGTGTGTGTGTGTAGGGGAGCTGATGGACTTATTTTCTGGAACTTTCTATTCTTTCTGTGAAATAGGACTCTGGAGTCAAGGAGTTAGAGGAGGAGCTTTCAGGAAAGAGTAGAGTTTTTAGCATTTGAAGAGAATGGGACTCAGAGCTCTTCAAGGACAAGCAAAGAAGAGTCACAGATGGTGCTGGAGGCTCAGCTGAGGCTGGATGTTCTGAATCTCAGTGACTGCAGATGAAAGGACTGCTCTCTGCAGCACAGGTGGGAAGTTCAACTTCTCAACTGGTCGAGTTTTGTGGGTGTTACCTGGTGTTTGCAGGAAAAGCATAGGGCGTTGAGGGTGCTCACAAGAAAATTGACAATGGGGTCAAGACTTAGTAATGAAGCAAAGAATGATCAGTATAGTGTTGATAACTTCAGAGAAATGGAGATAAAAGTCTCATGGGGTCTTTGTGAAAATTAAGCATGATAATCAACAGACAAAACTCTGTTAGAGAGTACGCAGACAGGGCCTGTAATTTGACCCCACTTACAAGTTAACTTGCCAGAGGATGCGGGTAGGAGATAAACGACTTCTGAAACAGAAACAAAGATGTATATTACAGCAAAAGCAGTAGCTAGAGCTCCATGCTCATTTGCATTGGTTCTCTATGTCCCCCAAGTCCCATGAGCCCTGTGATAAACACTTGCACGCACAGTGGGTTGACTTATAAGAGAGGGCACTAAATTTGGGAATTTACCACTTCCTAGAAAGAAGAAGCAGCTTGCTCTTTGCCCAGGGGAAGATATTACCTCATCCTTCAAGGTTACTTGCTGCCAACACAGCTCTGAGAAATGGTCTGCCTAAAAAGTGGTCAGAGCCTTGCATTCTTGATACACCCAGCAAGAACATGCACAAATGTTCAAAAGCTCATGGTGTACTGCCTCTTCCAATAAGTACAGTGCATGGTAGGTAGTAGATTTTTCAACAAATATTAGCCATAATTAATAATCATGCTGCTATTTATGATTAAGTTGAATTCTAGTTCAAATCCAGGAGAGATAGATAGGGAGTCCAAGATCCACAGTCAGGGCACACATAGTTCACTAGCAATAAAAGGCTTGATATTGTGCTTTGGCTAAATGAATTCTGGAGCATTTGACATATTTGTAGATGAAATGCAAAAAGAATAAAAACTAAAAGTTTTTAATATATTTGTTAAAAAAATTTTTTTTCTAACACTGTTGGGAACTGCCCTGCCTGGATTCAGGAGCTGTAACCCCCCCCTCCCCCCATGGCTAAGGCTGAGTGAGAGACCTCCAGACCAGAAGCCACTAAGTAGACAAACTTATCTCCCTGGCAGGAGCGCTTTTCTGCTCCTTGCCTGGCCCCCATTGCTTGGTCGATTAGCCAATGACAAGTAAGATCCCTCATGGGAGGGGCCACCCAAGACAGGCACGATCACACGGGGAGGCCCTCAGGGAAGGACTTGGGGGGCTGTGGAAAGAGGGTGTGATTGACCCTTACCCCTCAGCTTTGACAAAGCCTGAGTCCTCATTCTGCCTCTAAGAGGTCTCCAGTCTCTCGACTGACTTGTCCCCTCTGCCTGACCAAAGCCTATAACAATGACAAGGGGCTGTGCAACCCAACCCTGTGCCGGAAACAGTGGACTTCCTGGGGCATTTAGACCTGAGGAAGGATATGTAAAGACCTGTGAAACCTGCTTTGCTGAGGAGGCTGTTATAAAGGCCCGGCAGGAAATGAGTTTGGCCCCTTAAGTTTTATAGCTTTTTAGGTGATAGACCCCAACTCAGTGTGAGCCGTATTAGTCCTTTGAACATTATCTATTTGTTTAATCCTCACTGCCAGACAATGATTAGTAAGCTGTATCTGTATTCATACCCCCCAAAACCTAATAAAAGCCTGTTCAGGCAGGGCGGCGCAGCACTCTCCTCTTGAGAGAGTTTCCAGGCCACTCTGAGGCACCCTCCCCTTGAGAGGGGAGCCCGCTGTCCCTTTTTCTTCACAGGACTCGGTAGTCCGTGTGAATTTCTCTTGTTTCTCGACCATCCGCTGTGCTGCAGATACTGCTGGCTGGCATCTGCGTCACAACACTGTGTAGTATGCAGTACAAAAGTAGAACACATGATGAAATAGCTAAAGTAAACCATAATGTAGTCACATTTCTGAAAACACAGTGGGTAAGTGTGAGGCACAGAGAAATAACTACAAACGTGGCTGAGAGGGTTGATCTTTATTTTGTACTATTTACCTAAAAATTCAAAAGGGGAAATACTAAGGTGGAAAAACATTCCAGGATGGCTCTAAAATCAGGGGACTGGACTAACTTCCCCAGACAACTAGAATAAGATCTTTTATTTTTTCCATATGATTTCACTTATGTGTGGGATCTCATGAACAGAATAAATTAACAAATAAAATAGAAACAAACATACAGAGAACAGACTGACAGCTTTCAGAGGGGAGGGGGGTTAGGGTGCTGAGTGAAAAGGGTGAAGGGCTTAAGCGAAAAAAAAGGAAGAAAGAGAAAAAAGAGAGAAAGAGAGAAAGCGAGAAAGAGAGAGAGAGAAAGAAGAAAGAAAGAAAGAAAGAAAGAAAGAAAGAAAGAAAGAAAGAGAAAAGAAAGAAAGAGAAAAGGGAAGACAAACCAACAATTCATACACACAGGCAATAGTATGGAGATTACCAGAGGGAAAGGGGGTGGGGGAGGCAGAAGAGGATAAAGGCGGGATAAATGGTGCTGGAAGGAGACTTAACTTGGGTTGGTGAACACACAACACAATCTTCCAATGATGGATTATAGAATTGTACACCTGAAACCAATATAATTTTATTAACTGATGTCACCCGTATAAACTCAGTAAGTGAAAAAAAAAAAAAAGATCTTCTATGCTCTATGGTCAAATTTATAAAAGATCATAGAAACACGACAGTACTTTTAAATGCATATCTCAGCTCCTTTTCCTTGGATTTTTCTCTCTAATGGCACAAGGTGGTAGGGATCCTTGTCACTCTGATCTTATAAATTTGTTGAGTCTTTACTTTTTCTTTACTTTGGTGTCAAAATCTTAATGAGATTGAGAAGGCATTCCCAACCAGAGAGAAGGAATTTTCATACAATTAAATATGGAATAAATCATATCTTTTATGTGTTCTCATATTAATCTTAATTAAGGAGGTATTTTTGCAGGCTCTCTGGATGAGAACATTGGTTCTGGAAGGCACTAGGAAATGCTTTTGTTAACACCAGGAGTTTAGCCCGCCCCAATCCCAAGCAAATATTCAATGTCTAAGCCCTAGTGCAATCCGTGATTGCTGATCTAAAGTTATTCGGGGATTTTCTTTCTAGTTATAATTGAAAAACCACTTTATAAAAAAAGGAAACTAAGTACAAAAATGACACAGAATTGAGCCAGCTCTAACCCAAATGAGTCAAATTATGGTATAACTTTCCTCTTAGGTTTATCATTCTGGCTAATAGGTTTTTGCCCAAGTGACTGTATTTCAGATTATCCAGTTGGGGCCACCTTCAGAATCTAATTTGTAAAGGATTTGGGGCAGCTGACCCAAATTTCAACTGGATTTGGTAGCTCAGCTGGAGCACTGATTGGTGGTGTGGTTTAATACCAGGGCCTAGGCCATAGGGCCAGGGGTACAGTTTTACCAGGTTTATCTCCAGGCAGACCCCAAATTCCTGAGAGCCCAAAATCAAACACAGCATCTTCTCGTACACATTATTATGAGGATGAAGGGAAGGAGAGAAGGAGCAATCTCACCTGCACTAAACTAAAAACTTTAGTGGTATGAGTTTAATCATGTGACCTTTTAAGGTATTTTTTTACTTTTAAATTACAGTTGACATACAATATTGTATCAGTTTCAGGCACACAACATACGGATTAAACATTTATGTAATTTACAAAGTGATAACATTGATAAGTCTAGTATCCATCTGACAATGGTGGGACCTTTTAATCTTCCCCATACACAATATAAAAGAGGTTTATTTTAGCCCTGGATGGTGTGGCTCTGTGGATTGAGGGCTGGCCCCTGTGAACCAAAAGGTTGTCAATTCGATTTCCAGTCACGGCACATGCCTGGGTTGTAGGCCAGGTCCCCAGCTGGGGACCCACGAGAGGAAACCGAACATTGATGTTTCTTTTCCTCTCTTTCTTCCTCCTTTTCCTTCTCTCTAGAAGTAAATAAATAATTTTAAAAAGAGGTTATTTTGAAGAAGTTTCAATTTACTATTAACTTTAAGTAAATGACATTTATGTGGGTTTTTAAAAAAATTATAAACCTCCCCAGCCATTTCTTCCAAGAACTCAGATCACAAGAACTCTTAAAATTAGCTTAATCTTTTACATTTGCCAAAGATAAGCCAATTAGCTTATTGAGGAAATTACTGAAAAAACAAAACAGAACATGGAGCTATGTTCCCATCCATCCCACATTTTTAATGTAAATATATTTCATATAGTCAGGATAAAATTTCTTGTGTCTATCTTGTCAATAGTTTAAATAATAAGAATGAACTAATTGCAGAACACTGCCCTAACCCAGTACCATGCAAGCCTTTAAAATAAAACTTGAAAAGAAAAGCAATGCTAAGGGCGAAGACTGTCTTCCTACCAGTTAATCTGCCCTCCCTCTCTCACATTCTAGAATTGTGTAAAATATGGGCACTCAAGTGAGGTGCCCTCTGGCAAGGAGCCAATGAGTCTCTGTTTCAGCATCTGGAGCCAGGTGATATCCTAGGGACGATAATAAAGCCAGTGAGTAGCAGACACATCTGGTCACCTTAGTCCTATATCCTCTAGGTGTTAACTTGTTTTTTTAAAAAAACCCTTTGGGATGTAGTACAAAGAATTGCATTTTTGTTAATGATCACATTTAGTAAAACAGCTGGCCTGTCAAGAATATAGGAATAAACACACTCTCCTTTCACTGTAAGCGTAAACTAAGCCACCTGCTGGCTTAGAGGTGGCAGTGCCCTGTAACAAGTGCGGAAAGAAGGAAAGATCAGATGCCCATTAGGTGTACATTGCTCTTGCTCCTGTTTTCCCTTTTCCACTGGGAATCGTAAGTTCCAGCTCAGTTGTTCGCTTTGTCTTCTTCCTTACTTGACTCCAGTATTCAGGCATTAGATGCTTTGTGTTAAATGAGAAAAACTCAGCTGAACAGCTTGTGCTAAAGAAGGCCTGTTGTGAAATCCATCCAAAAATCCAATAAGTAGGAGTGATAGCTGTTGGTGAGTAAATCGGGTTACCCAAGGTGAAGCTGAGTTACTAAAGCAGTATGACAATCAGTAAGAGGGCAATCTGAAAGGACTTTAATATGTATTACTGCCCCTAAAAGATGAACCCAGAGATTTGGATTTGGAAGAGAAAAATCCAAAGACCCTTGACCCATTTGCATTTTAGCACTTGTTTTGGGGTAGCTGTGATGTGGTGGATAGAACCCAGTCTCAGTTCTGTGGCATTATCTCAATTTTTTTCTCTGTGCTATAAAGAGTTGCTATAAAATTAAATGATATAATTAATGTTGAAGCATTCACAATTTTGTCCCCACAGGACATTTGAAAATGTCTAGAGGTATTTTTGGTTTCCAACTGGCTGGTGGGTGGTACTCCTGTCTTCTAGTGTCTAGTATAGACAAGGAATGCTCCTTAAGTCCCATAATGCACATGGTAGGCTGCCCTCCCACACCCATACCGAGACTTTGCTGGCCTCAATGTCAATAGTGTGAGGCTGAGAAATCCTGTCTAGGTTCATCTTCTTCATTCTGCTTTACTCAGGAAATCTGAGAAATGAGACATTTACTAAAAGTGAGTGTCTTGAGTAGGTAGATGATTTGGGGAGGTGGGTGGGGAAGGATACTGGGGAGTGCAGATGCAGGCATTAATCTGAGTCGCCTATAGTTACATATGGATCTGATCATGGATGTTCACTGGCCTTGGCTCCCAGGTTGGTAAATGAATAGAATGGGACGGCATTTGACTGCTGACTCTACAGAAATAGTTGGTAACTATATCACAGGGCCTGAGTGGATTATAGCCGTAAACTTTAGATGGGGTGATATGCTGGTATTGTATCAGTATGTTAGATTTACAAAGATTCTTCCAGATCATTTGTGTAAAGAAGAGTTGCTTATCAAAAGTTATGCTTAATTTTAAAGTGCAAGTTCTTGTTTTGGTTCTGTCACTGGAAGAACTTTGAAAAGACCATCATCTGATTCCAAACTCTGCCTTTTATGGATGTGCCTAGATGCAATGAGGCTAGAAGAGATGAGAAGAAATTATTCAGAAGGATGTCAGTGACAGAATTGCTGAGCTTAATATGCAAGGAAGGCAGCAATGGAGAGGTGGTGAAGATTAAGGATTGACTGAGGAGCACCTGAAGGCCTAGAGAACTGTTGATACAAGAGATCTATGTGTAAACATGCCACAGACCATGACCGTTCCCTTTTGCCTATGAGAAGCTTCTGAGATGCCTTATAGAATCTCTCTATATTTCTTATTCCCTCCATCTGGGTACCTCTATTTTACCTCCTGCTGTTGATTCCTAACTACTTTCTACCTCCCTACCTATGACCTTTGACTGATGCCTCCAGTAGACCTCTACTTGGCTCCAATGCTTGCTTTGTCCCTGGATATGCCCCTCATTTGGTGTCTTATCTCCCCACATACCCATAACCACCAAGTCCAGGCTCTGAGAAACTAGAATGGTCACAGTGGCCTGAACACACTGTTGGCTGGGAGGGATTTTCATGAGATCAAATTCAGAGTGACCAACCCTGGAGAAAAGGGAGTAGGGAAAGTTCAGAAAGGCAAGACCTCAGGATTGGTAGACTTAAAGTTTTGGTAATCCACATAAGAGCTCCTTGAAAAAAAGCTATATTTCTAATATAGAATCTTTAATTTTTTTTAAATTTATTGATTGTAGAGAGAAAGTAGAGAGGGTAGAGACAGCAAGAGGGAGAGAGAGAAAGAGAGAGAGATTGATTTTTTTTTTTTTTTGCTCCACTTATTGATGCATTCATTGGCTGATTCTTATATATGCCCTGACTGGGGACTGAACCCACAACCTTAGTATAATAAAGGACATTCTAACTAACTGAGCTACCTGGTCAGGGCTCTAATATTATAGAGTCTTAAAGACATTTTTTGCTTTGTAATTTATGTGAGCAACAATGCAATAGTGTTTATAGCAATGTTCCTTGACTATAGGGACTGTGTCATATTTTCTCTTAGTTCCAGATACTAGCACATTCCATGAAACATGGCAGACTCACAATACATGTAGTAGAATGAAATTCATTTCTATCCTATGTTTGTGTTCACTCAGAATGGAAAGATCAGGTAACCTGATTTTAAAAAAAGCATTGTGTATAAACAAAAAAGGTTAACTGTGTTTCACAACTATGTCTTCTTACATTTTTTTAACTTTTCTTTTTTATTGAATTTATTGGGGTGATATTGGTTAATAAAATTAGGTATGTATGTTTCAGGTGTATAATTCTATAACACATCATCTGTATATTGTATTGTATTCGCCACCCCAAGTCAAGTCTGCTTCCATCACCATTTATTCCCCTTTTACCCTGTCCTACTTCCCCCACCCCTTTCCCTCTAGTAATCACCATACTGTTCTCTCTCTGTGAGTCCTTTTTATTTTTTGGCTTAATCCCTTCACCCTTTTCACTCAGCCCCCAATCTCCTCCCCTCTGACAGCTGTCAGTCTATTCTCTGTATCTATGAGTCTATTTCTGTTTTTGTTAGTTTATTTTGTTCATTAGATTCCACATATAAGTGAAATCATATGGTATTTGTCTTTCCCTGACTGGCTTATCTCACTTAAAATAATACTCCCCAGGTCTATCCATGCAGTCACAAAAGGTAGGATTTCCTTCTTTTTTAGTGATTCAATTCCATAAATGTACCAAGCTTTTTTTTTTTTTTTAACTATTCATCTATTGATGAGCACTTGGGCTGCTTTCAAATCTTTCTTCTTACATTCTTAAAGAGAGAGATAGGTGAGGAAGCAATGACTTGGAATAGTAAACTGCCATTATCTGTACAAATCCAGGAAATTCTGGTGTCAATTTTTGGAGGGGAAACAAGATTTTTATTGGCCATTCTTAGGGACAGGACTTGATGTAGAGAGGGAGACAGTTTTGAAATTGTTAGTATCCAAGATAGGATTCATCAAAATATTTTGCTCTATTGGAGTTGTGTACACATGAGATGCAGAGCTTCCTGGAGATCACCAGCCCTTATGTATGCACATGAATGTAGACTCCTAATGCTTGGATCACAGAGTGTTTGGGAACTCTATGTGCACTGGTCCTTCATCTACAGTAAATTTCACCTTCCCTTCTAAACAGACATTCGCTCATGCACACATTTACTCACTCACTCACTCACTCACTCTCTTACACACAGAACCCTGACACATTCTGGTTCAGGAAGGGGTACACAGGTACCTTTCTGTTGAGGACAGTGTAACAATGTACCTGACTGGTTATGTGTAGGTGGTATGTTTTAATTTGAATTGTTTAAAGTATACTAGCACAGCTTCTTAACTTATGTTAGTTATTACTTTTGAGCCATGAATCTCTTTGAGAGCCTAATTAAAAAGCTATGGGCTACCTTTTTAGAAAAATGAACATAAGGGCATAGGCACAATATTTTTTAGGCACATATAATTTCATGACATTTATAGCTACTTCTGAAGGAGAACATTAAAGGTGTCACATAAACAATCTCTGGAAAAGGAACTGTGGGAAGAAGACTTTTAAGAAGTGCATAACCATTCCATCAGGGGTTGTAACTCAAATGTCTAAAAGGGTCAGGCAGAAATCCTAAATGAGTGACTCAGGGAGGACCTACCAGAGCAGAAAATGGTAAGCAATGTAGAAATCTGGTAGTCTTATGTCCCTGAAAAATGCAGCTGCTTCTCAGCCTCAACCACTACTGTAGGCATGTAGGTTCAGTACTGCCAGAATTTAGAGTTTTACAGAAACATAAAAATCTAGATTTCATTACATTTCCTGATTTTTAGAAGACTATACAAGCAAACAAAACATGACTAGACTTCCCTCGATATTTTATAAAAAAATTTTTAAATGTACAAAGAAGAAAGAATTATACAGTGAATACTCAAATACTCACCACCTAGTTCTACAGGAAATATTTGGCTTACTTGCTTTGTCATATATCTATCCCTCTGCTCGTCCCCCCACCCATCCTTCAGTCTATCTTAATTTTTATGCATTCCAACATGAGTTGCAGACATCAGTACACTTCCTTTGAAACACTTGTGGCTGCCCATTGTTTTGATGCCTAGTGTAATGTATTTTTATTCATTTACTTGTATGTATGAGCATGCACACACCCAAGTGTGTGTTTTAAATGAAGCTTTTTTTGTTACTCTCATATGTTCTGGGGTATGATGTTAACTACTAGTGCCGCTGCACTTTTGTGGGTAGGACCAGTGCTTGATGGTGTTACATAGGAATTGCCATGCATTGGGGGTGAAGTGGGTGAGGTGGGGAATGATTTGAGAGTTCAGAATCCATTTTTGGTCCAGACCCAAATCTGGGAGTTATTCTTTCTGCCTAAAGTTGCAGAATAAAAGCAACCTTTTTATGGCCACAAAGAAAATGCAAAATACTGTGTGGGAGGAAGACAGTGCAGAAGAACTCAGCAATCACTGACCTTAAACCAAGGTATGCAGACTGAGGAGACAGAGAAGGATGGTGAGCTGAAAGACCCCACAATCTGACAAGCTGTTACTATGGTAATTAGTGGTAAATATTTTGCTGATTATATTGAGGAGAAGCAAAGTCATCATTAATTAGCAAAATATACACAATAAAAGTAAAATGTGTATAATCACATGCTAATAGTATCTTCATGCATTGTGCCAAGAGGGTGCTAAGTGCTCTGGCACATTTTATTTTTTTAAAAAACATAAACCTCAAATTATGAGGTAGGCTCAGATGAGGAAACTGAGGTTTAGAGAGATCTTATATGTCAAAAATTGTACTGTTGGGAAGTGGCAGAACTAAAATGTGAGCCCTGGTCTGTCTTGTTCCAAACATATTCTTCTAACCACACAATTATACTACGAATCCTCTGAAACATTTCAATATTGGAAAGAAGAGTCTTGGGAAAAGAATATGGCTAGGATCAGCTACAGAATTTATGGCTAGGATCAGTCACACAGGGACCTGGTACAAGTTACATTGTTCAAAAATTATTAAGAATTTCAAGGCAGAACAAAGCATTAAACAAAGTATGGGGCCCTTCTATGCTTAGGCCCTGTGTGACTGCAGAGGTGGCATGCCCATGAAGCTGGACGTGAATTGCAATATGGAACTGAGACCCACAGATGGTCATTACAGGATGTGAGCCACACAAAAAAGGAATCCAGCGTAGGCCAGAAGAGAGAACCTGTATTAGTCACTCAGCCTCTTCAGTTAGCTGGAACTAGAAATCTGCATAGAAAACCACTTTATTGTATCTGTATTTTGTGGTATATAGATTATTATAGTAAAATATATGTAGAATTAAATGGATAGTGTTCTCTCAATCTTTCTCGACTTATTGTTTCATAAAATTCTCATGTTAAACAACTACCCCAGTGCTGCAGAGAGTTGTCAAGATGATCCCTCCTGACCATTTTTGTCAAAATTCTGGGGTCCCAGTAGATGGAAACAGGTAATCCTTCCTGCGTCACCCCCACACCTCCTCAGACCTGCCCAGAGATGTGATTTTTACCAATTCTAGGGAGGTACCACATGACCTTTGCATAAGCTTCTAAAGCCTGCACACACCCTAATCACAGTGTTGATCTCCTGAGCTCAAGATTTGTTTGTGCAGAAGGGACTTAAGGTGAAAGGGAGGCCAGTGAGTCTTTCTGAGTGATACCTGCAGATGAGCCCTGCTCTCCCTGGGCAGAACGGTGAAGCCATCACACTTGTGTTTAAGTACTGCTCTCACTGCCCTTTTCTCTCACTGGTCATCCCTTCTGCTTGGCATGAAGTCTCCTCAGGAGGTGCTTGCTTTGGCTCTCACTATGCCTTTACCTCTTCCAGACTGGCCCATTGCCCTTCAAGCCCAGACCTGACTCTTTTCTCTCTGCTCAACAAGTCTTACTTGGCTTTCCTCTTTACCTCAGGTTGTCCTATGTGACTGGCCAGGAGGATATCAATTAATTTCATGTATTAATTTGAACTAAGAGTAATGGCTAACACTAATTTGATAGATTGCTTTCACATTTTAATGCCTTAGCTTAAGGATCAGTAATGAGGGAACAGCAGTTGTCCAGGCTGAAACTTTGCAAGAGATATCTCCAACGGAACGGCCATTCCAGCTGCCTCTGACTGATCGTAACAATATTGTACTTATTTCACTGAGAGCAAAGTCCTGCTTTGTGTGAATCAAGTGGAGAGACAACAGGCACTTTATATTTGTGTACTGTTAAATGAAAATCTAAATGACATACTTCTTGCTTATCAAATGTTGAAGTTAAAATAGATAATGTTATTGAGGACAAAGTGAAATCGACACTCATGTAGTATAAGAGTATCAATTAGTGTATACTTTCTGAAGAAATGTGACAGTTTGCTGGTAATGGTTAAACTAAACACATACACATTATACATACATGTTGTGTATGTATGCACACATACACATGTGCACACATACCGAGGTTTGTCTGGAAAAGGTCCAGATAAACCATTGTTAATATAATGAGAACAGATTGTATGACATTGATGTAACCTGGCAGCCGAGGAGAGTGGACTGGAATGCACGTGAGTGAACATTGCTGACTTCACTGTACTAGTCAGCGGGGTGGTAGACATTGTTGAGTGAGCATGTGTACTGTGTGGCCATTACCTTCAAAATGACCAAGAGAGTAGAGCAATAAATCTTCATCAAATTTTGTGTTAAGCTCCAACATTTCTTCAAGGAAACTTTTTGGATGATTCAGAAGGCTTTCAGGGACTATAAGATGAGTGCAGTGCAAATAAAAATGTGGCACAAACTCTTCAAAGATGGTCAAGAATCTGTTGAAAGTGATTCACATTCTAGAAGGCCTGCAACAAACACAGCACCTGAGAATACTGAACATGTCTGGGCTGCAATCAACAAAGATCGGTGGACAGTGTGAGAACTAGAAGCTGATTTTGGGATTCCAAAAACTACTGTGTCTGAGATTTTGACACAAGATCTCGGCATGAAACATTTCATGGCAAAGTTCATTCTGCAGCTTCTACTTCCAAGGCAGAAGGAATATCATGCTGCACTTGCTAATGACTTGATTCAATCTGCTACCAATGAGCCAGATTTTCAAGAAAGTCATAACCGGAGATGAGTGGTGGGAGTATGGCTATGATCTGGATGGAAATAAGACCCAGTTGTCCCAGTGGAAGTCTCCCGGTTCTCCACTCTCGAAAAAGTTATGGCAAAGTCTCAGCAAGACCAAGATCATGTTAACTGTGTTTCTTGATTGGGAAGATGTCGTCCATCACGAGTACGCCCCGCCAAGCCTAACAAGTAATAAGAAGTACTACCTCAATGTTCTTCACTGGTTGAGAGATACAATGTGACAAAAACAGCCAGTTTGGGCAACTGGTGATTAGTAGCTTCATCACGACAATGTAGCTGCTCATGCATCACGTCTCATGCAGAGTTTTTGGTGAAACATCAAATCACCCAGGTGACTCAGCCCTCCTACACCCTGGATTTGGCACACGGTGATTTCTGGCTTTTCCCAAAACTAAAATCTCCTTTAAAAGGGAAGAGATTTCAAACTGTTGATGAGATTCAGTAAAATACAATGGGGCAGCGAATGCAATTTCAACAAAGGATTTTGCAGAGTGTTTTGAGCGGTAGGAAAGAGGCTGAGAGAACTGTGTGAGGTCCCAAGGTGTCCACCTTGAAGGGAATTGAAGTGTGATTGTTCTATGTACAATGTTTCTTGTATCTTCTACCTTATTCAATAAATATCTCCATTTTTCATATTACATGACTGAATACCTTCTGAACAGACCTCCTATATATAAATAAAATGTTTTAAGGATTCATATGAAGGTCAACAATGTCCCGTGCAGTCTGGCCCCGCCTACCTCTCCAGTCTCATGCCCCACCCTCTCCTTCAAGCTCAGAGTCTATTCACATGGGTTCCTTTCATTTCTCCCAGACACCTCATGTTCCCTCCTGCCAGGGAATTTTGTTTAGATTACTCTTTCTACCTGGATGGTTCTTTATCTCTCTTTTTACTAATTAATTCCTGCTCATCTCTCAGATCTCAGTTTAAGTCACGTCAGGGAGCCTTCTCAGACCACTACTTCACCTCCCTTCCCCTTTAAGTGGAACCGTTTCTCTTGTCTTCTGCTTTTAGGGACTTCATTGCTTTCCTTGCAGTACTCAAGCTCGTAAGTAGTGATGCTCTCCTTTGTGTGGTTCTAGTATTCATCTGCCTGCCTTCGTGCACCAGAAGCTCAGAGAGCAGGTTTGTGTTCACCTCTCTGCCTGCAGTGCCTAGAAAGGGTCCTGGTGCTCAAGAAGTACTTGCTGATTAAATCGATGAATGGCGAGATCGTAATCAGTTTTTATTTTCTCCTTTGTGCTTTCTTGTATTTTTCAAAATACAGTGATCATGTGATATTTTCATAATAAGAAGAAAATCATTTAAAAAGCTTTTTCTTCCCTTTGAGGATGCAGCTGTCCTCTGCAGAGCCTGCTGTCTTTGGCACTGATTCCTCTGACTGCTACCACTCCAGGCCCTGGAACATGATTATGCTGCATTGTCTGAAGTTCTGCCCCAGATGGGGTGATTCTTCCCTGCCTATCACTTTAGCTGATTTGCCACAAAGCAGGTGACTTAGAATCCTGCTGTTCTCTCTTTCTCGCCCTCAGGGGTGCATCCTGGTGGCTTTCATGATGGAGCTGCATACCAAGCCTGCAATGACTGCAAATCCTGCTGTAGTGTCTGAGGAGATATCTCTTGGCACGAAGCCCTCACACATCCTACCCTTCTATTCCTCCATAGTCAAGAGACCAATAGTCAACATGACTTCTCCTATTAAGTCAAACCTCAGCATTTTCAGGGAAATAAAATGAGTGATTTAATGGCTTCATCTTAAGACTCAAGTTCTTGCTTTTCTGCTACAAGCTGACACCATAAATGCAATTATGGTTGTAGCTAAGTGAGAGTAATTTCTCCATATGGTGCTTCAGGTGGCACTTAAGATATTTTTAATACTTCTGTAGGCAAGTTAAAAAAATCTTGTCTGCAAACATTTTACCAGCTTCCATAATGTTCACCTACACATTGAAACATTACAAGGAGAATGCAGTATTTCAAATCCTCTTCGGAATGAGTTGGGGAATAAATAATATGGATGGTGCATCGGAAGAGGCAGAGCCCACTCAATTTGCAGAGGTATCATTCTTCTGGTTTGAGTATTTTCAACCGTTATTTAAGTTCTGACTTTTCCATGGCCCTATTTATCTTTTCTCAGACTGTGAACCCACATTAGGTAACAATGCTGCAGCCCAAAACTTGTTTATCTGCATCTTAGATCCCTAGATGTGCTGCAGAGATAAACATTTTGATGCCATAAGTATTATCAGGAAATGTCGGGTTGATGAGTAGCTATTGATGAACAGAATAGCATCTATATTAGGACAAATGTGGCAGCAGGCCAGTTGCATTTATCTGGCGTGGAGAGGAAAAGCTGATTACACAGCTGAGGGCAAATGAGGTGGAAACATCTTGGAGATTAGGTTTGCTCCCAGTGTCCTACATTTCAAAGGGATGTGATCACTGGTTTCATGTTGAGTGTTTCCCACAGATAGCCTTTCTCTTCCAATAGGTTGTCTTGCAGTTGAAATAAAATCTAACAAAATCGACCTTGGAGAATGCTGCATGTATACATTTACCTCAGTCCAGACAAAGAACATTAACACTGGGGTCCTGTGGTCGGCATTCTGGGAGAACTTTGTCATCCCCATCTATGACCGGCGAGGACAGGGGAGTCCCAACTGGTTGAGGTGATTTGGGCCTTACAACTGGTGAGGGTAAGGACATGTTGGGCCTTTTCTGGAATTATTTGATATGCTGTTATATCCTGTCAGAGCACAATCCTTCTCCATGGGAGGGCCAAGGCCATTCCCCAGGGATGGATCACTGGGATGCTCTT
Organism: Tonatia bakeri; assembly: GCA_004024845.1. NCBI lineage: Eukaryota > Metazoa > Chordata > Mammalia > Chiroptera > Phyllostomidae > Tonatia > Tonatia bakeri. The sequence goes on from PVIA01003793.1 coordinate 58,379, forward strand.
CCCGCCCGAGTTCCCTCTGCACCTCCCAGAATTCACTTGTAGTGTCTAGTCTCCGTTTTCACTCCGGCTGGTCTCCCCTTGACATCCACACACGGGTTCTTCAGAATCCTTTTCCCTGACATTGGCCTTGGGGTAAAAGAAACTCCTTGCTCCTGACTGGTCACATAATGGAAGGTGGGACTCCGAGGCAACAGATGATGTCATGGGCAGCCTCCCATCTCTTTTTTTCCACCTGGTTGGTGGCCTTCCAAAGGGAACCACCAAATTGTGTTTTCTCTGTGTCTGGTGGCTCTGCTGCCTTTTTGAACCTCTTTTGATTTTCTAGGTCACACAGTGAAGTTATCCACCTCAGGGAAGGACAGAGATTCAATTAAACAAAACAGAACACTTATATGCAAGGCATCCTTAAGGTGAAAAGGTAAACAATAGCCAATCCTCTCCCTTGAGTTGGTTTCAATCCAGAGGAGGAAACAAATACGTCTGCAGCCCTTTACTGGGGGCAAGGGAATAAGAGAAGTACGAACAACACAGCACAGAAGCACGGACTTGGAAATGAATTCTGACAGGGGATGAGGGAAGGTCTCAGGAGGAAGTGACTTGTGAGCTGGAGCTTAATTGTGGGAAGACATTTTAAAATCTCTTTCTTTGAAAGGAAGCACTTAGTGGTTAAATTATGACATCCATGGCTTTCATTGACTGTAGAAGGAAGGTCTCAACACTAGGTCTGGAAAGCTTCACGTATATGATAGGATTCATCTGAATCTACAGCCTGGTTTACATTTCTCTTTCACCCCTTTTTTTTTTTTTTTTTGCAGGAAAGAGATGGTTTTATCTTTTGAGAGAAGTTGAGAGTCAGTGATCTGTGGGCAGCTATGTTTCTTGCTGTTACAGGTAATAGAAGAAATACTTGTGAGTGTGTGCATTACAGATGTTACCTTCTCTTTTCTCCCCCGTTCCCCTTCCCAGTCCAAAGTCAGGAGCAGGCCTCTTTGGTCAGTTATTAAAGCTGCTGGAGTTATTAAATGAATTTCACAAAAGATAAACAGTCCTCCAAAAACCCAAGTGCATAGAAATCAGCTGGGATAAAATGCAGATTCAGCTTATCCAGTAGGTCTGGGGCGGATCTGAGATTCTGTATTTCCAACAAGCTTCCAGGTAAAGTCAATCCTGCTGATCTTCTGACCACACATCCAAATGAACGTCACTATCTAGTTTCACTAGAGGCGAACTAAGAGGTACAGATGAGAGTCTGGGAATGAACGGGGAGTTACATGAGGTGCTTCCACCTACCATTAAGGGCTTAAAAAGAGGACATGTAAGCACCACATGAAGCCTCAAATAGGCAGAAACCATCTTTTATATTTTCTTGGTTTCATTCAGAAGTAGAGTACTTTCACAAACAAATTGACCAAATTCAGTATTTAAAAATTTGCAGGCATTGCATCATATATTTCAGAGAGGGGTGCATTTCTGTGGGGATTATTAAAGATAGCATCTTCCCTTAGGAAGGCAAGTACTTGGTAACACAAAATTGTGGGCCTCGGGTCAGAAAGATTTGGGATTAAGACTTTTTGTTAACTTAAACTTTGTAATCTCAAGTGAATTACTGTTCTCTCTACTCTCAGTTTCCTCATCTGCAAAATGAGGATAATACCTCCTGGATGGTTGCAAATGCTAGCAATTATGTTTACAAACTGATCTCTCCAAGTCTGACCCATATTGTGTGTCCTCAAATTGTGCTTCATGGGTATCAGAAAATGGGTTTTCATTGAAATGGATATCCTCAGAGTCTAGCACGGCATCTAACATGTAGTGACAGGCACTTAGACATTTAGTAACTTTATTAAATGAGGAGCACATACAATCCTAAGTGTCTATATCACTAACCTGTTAATTGGTTTATACCTTTGTATTGATCTATAACCTTTAACTTATTTATATTTTGTCTTGACAGTAGCCTCTTTGGGATATACTTTTCTTCTTCTTTTTCCCTTTAAACCACCTCCTATATACTCCTCTCTCACAAGCTTGGATATTTCTCCCAAGAACATATTTCCAAGTTTGATTACAGAAAGGTCAGAGGAGGATTTACGAGTCTCTTCAGAAAGCTTTTGAAACAATGCTGGAATAAAGCTTTGGGTTATATCTTCTTCTTTCTTTCTAGGACTAAACTCTTATGGCCAAGATAATATTTTTTTGGTTTACTTTAAAAGACTTCTACTTCCAATAAAATCCAATTAGACTCAAGTCCTGAAAAAATTTACTTCCTTCCCATCACTATCAAATCACATCTCCTATCTATGAACAAAGCCGACTTGCAGTCGATCCACACACATATCAGAGGTGCTGCTTCACTCCTGGCAGCGCTTCTGAAGCTGCAGCACCAAGAAGTCAGTAACGTGGGAATCGGGTCCCACCAACAACGTTTCCAGGTCAACAACAACAACAACACGAAAACCCAAACAAAAAACTTCAAAGAAATAGGAGTGCTGTTAATGCTTCTCATTCTTCTAATTCATAATGATGGGTTTGAAACACAAGTGTTGACCTGGTATTGACTCTGCTCCTAATTAGGTGACCTGAGAACTTGACTGATCTGAGCCCTCCGTTTTCTTATTTATAAGGTAAAATTTACACAGGGTAGATGTGTGGATTGAAGGTAATAACTACAGATAAAAAATATTATGGGTAAGAATAAATCAGAATTTCCATAAGCTATTATTTCTAGAAAAAAACTTTTTTGAGGGAAAAAATTCACTTTAAAATATCTTGCCAAAGTGTTTCACACTTACTTATTATTTGAAAACAGAATATGTTCAGGGTACAGTTTCTTCTTTATGCCAAATGCATGATAAATTTTGCATTTATCAGAAAGCAGATTAAAGGCAATGCTCTTTCTTGCTTACCTACTTGAAGCAGAAAGAAATGCCACCCAAATCACAAGCCAAATCACTTTATCATTAAGGCCTCAAATCTTATGCCACGTTTGAAGATAGTCCATTCCAGGACGATTTGGCATTTGGTAGCATGATGGTTTACCTCGGATCAAGGTGTATACTGGTGGTTCACCAGCACAGAAACAGGGGCAACAACAACTTGAACGCTACCCTTTGCCAGCAAGCAGGTACCTTTTATTGTGAGGCTCAGGCCTCCGGACAAGCGGACCTAGTGTTTGTTTCCCCGATAACCAACGCACTGGGTCATTGTTTCACCGAAACCAATTTAGCTCTCACCTCCAAGTAGTCAAAGTAATGTACCTGCCAGCGGTTAGGGTTAAAGAGCTAACTGGAAGTGGAATTGGGGGATGTGAGCAAGACTAACATGAGAATTGGGTTTACCTGTGGATTCTATTTCTTGGGTTTTCCTCTTTGGCTTCTTTTAGCTCTTCTAATCTTGAATAGCTAGCTTGAAGGTACAGGGGCAAGGGCCGCTGATCTGATCATTGGAGTTGCACAGCCCCGCAGGGTCTCGGAGGCGTGGGAACCTCGAGAATCACGGGAGTCACGGCCCGCTCCCTTCCCGCCACCCCTTCGAACTAGTCCTGATCGAGAGCTCCGAGAGGTCACCGGAGGCAAGCAAGCTGAGGCGATTGGCTGTGATCGGGGCTTCCGACCTAGCCTACCGACCACCGCCTCCACCCAGCAGCCTGGACTTGCTTCGCCCAATAACCTCACTGCGCCCTAGGCTGGCCCAGCGGCTCAGCTGTCTGACCGCTCCGATTGCCGCTGCACGTTCCCATTGGTTTGTAGTCCTGCCGATCAGTCCATTACTCACCTCCCCCCCAAACTGCTCAACGGCCCGGCTCGTGCTAGGGAGGTGGGACCTCGGGGCTGGGGGCGGGGATAAGGCGGGGCCTCCACAGAGGTTGGCGCAGCGGCTGCTGTAGCTTCTGGCTCTGGACTCCCTCGCAGCATCCTCGCTGCAGCAGCTAGAGCTGCTGCACCTGGTCAGGTAAAGAGAGACTTGTCCCTCTGGCTGGCGGCCTGCCCCGCCTCTTCTCCTCCCCGACCGAGGGTTGCCTGCTCCGCCTCCCTGGGCTTCAGGGCTCTCGCAAAGAGGCACCAAATCTGTTTTGACCAGCTACCTATCTTCCTCCCCTTCTACGTCTGTTCCTTCAGCTCCCCAACCGAGCGGTTCCAAAGTGCGTTGGCGGGGCCCCCAGGGTTACCTTAACGCTCCTCACTTTAAAACTGCCGTTAATTCTCAGGTCCCAGCCCTCTGACTCACCAGTGCAGTCTCATTCCCAGCCTGGCACAGGAAGGGTGGACAGGCAGAAGGACGGGCGGGGGAGGGAGGGATGCAGCGCTCTGTCTTGAAGCTGGATGTGTTTAGTTCAGAGGGGGAGCCCCTTATTGGGGCTGGTTTGGGAGCGGAAGCTGCTTCGTGGTAACTAACAATGTATATAGAAGGATATCTCTTGCTGCTTTCTGCTTATGTTTATAGGTGACATTTATCATCATCGTTCTCTTCTTTCATCATCATCACCATCACCTCTACCACCATCATTTCTGTTCCTCCATCAGTGCTCCTCAAGTTCTGCAAAGCCAGATTCTGTTCAGGCATGTAAGTGCTGACCCCCCAAATAATGAGCAGTGCCCTTGTCCTCTGAGGCCAGAACCAAGTCCTCGTTTACTTAAAGGACACATAGCTGGCAGCAGAGTGTGATTTGGGGGATTTTCCTTATCCTCATTTGTAGTTGAGATTCACACACACACACACACACACACACACACACACACACACACACACAACCTTTGTTTTAGTCATCCACGCTGCTGCTGCTTGTTGACTTTTGGAGAGTTTGACATTGGCACTAACACATTCCTTATGGGCTGAATGCAGAGCCCAGGACCTGTGGTGCAGACCTGTGCAAAATGGGTGCTTCAGTCATGGAGAGGTGAATGTCCAGACACTAGCCTTTAAGAGGACCAGGTCAAAGTAGTTCAGCGTCTGACTTTCTTCTACTGTGGCTCCAGTTGTACTAAAGCATAATCCATGTTTGCATATGGGGTATGTGTCATCACGTGCTGCGCCACCTTGGGGGAATTAAGTTCCTGGGAGAGAGAGTTGTGTTGTGATATCTGCATCAGGTAGCATCTTAGGGTCAGGCCACTTGGGATTCAACAGCTCTTGCTCAGCTGTTCTTAGGACTTACTACAAAATCATTTGGATCATAGACTTATTAACTTTTTTCAGGAGGAAAAACAGTAAAACTGAACATTGCATACCAGATCATCATTGTGGAAGATATCACTTTAAAAGCATTATAAAAGTCCCACATCTTCTTGGTCAGAGATGTCTAGTTTCCTTTTTCTCAACTGTGTTTATAGTTCAGTAGTAGGATCAATGAATAAAATGTCCTTAAACATAAGTACTTCAGGAACTAAGGAATAGTGGCCCCACTGGAGGCAGTAAATCATAAGGTTAAATTCATAAGCCTGTCTCCTGGGTTCAAATTCTGGACCAACCGCTTACTAGCTGAGTGATTTTGGCAAGTCACTAATCCTCTTGAACTTTAGTTTCTTGTTTGTAAAATCAGGATAATATTATCTGCCTCATAGTGGAAGTTGTAATGATTAAATGAGATAATGTAATTAAAATGCCTAGTAGTTCTTGGCACATTATAAATAGGGTATGAATGGTAACTATTATTGATACTAATAATGCTTGCCAGTGAGGATAATGGAAGCCCGTGTTCTGTCCCTAAGATGTGTATTTGTTCTGCATTGTCTTTCTCCATCCGTTTTAGTTGTTAAAGCTGATGCTAACAGAGGATGGCAGTCTTCAGGGTCTTTGCAGGACTCTGTCTTAGAAGGATGGCACTGATTGAAGCCATCTGTGTTTGGACAGACATGTCTCTCACCAGCCTGCACAAATGCTTAGCAAGCTTTATTAAGGTGCATTAAAGATGCAGCTTTAGAAAAAGTTTCTGGACCTCCGGGACTGTCCTAGGCTCCTTCTTTTCCCTTGGCTCTTCAGTGCACTGACTTGGTAAATTGTGCTTTTTTACACACTAGTGAATGCGTTGGCTTCTTCCCAGGAGAAGCAGAACTGCTTTCCTTCAAATGTCCCAGGGAATTGAAGAAACTCTAACTTGCCAGCATGGATGAACTTTTGTTTCACAAAATTTTTCTTCTCAAAGAATAATATAGTTCTCTTTGCCCATGCAGAAAACAGCAAGTGATTACTGAATATCTATGTGGTTCAATTTTCTCATTTATAGAGGTTAACAGTCTTATCTACTTTGGGAGGATACTTTGAAATTTAGAGTGTATTGCCTATTATATTAGTTAGGGTGCATTCTGTTGTATGGGGTGGAGAGCCAACAGAAAGAATCCTAAACAAAAATAGGCATTTGGGGCTAACATAATTGAGTCATGACCAAACTCTAATGTCTTGGTGAGGAAGCTGGTCTACCCCCAACCAGGTCCTCATATTCAGATATTTCTGGTTTATTAGTGGTTTTCTGTTTTTGTCTCTATTTCTTTCAGTCCTGTCTTCTATTTCTGCTTTTCTTTCTCTGTCTTGGCTTTATTCTCTGGTGTCAGAGACCTCGTCCTCTCAGTATCTTCATAAGCTCTAGATTCACATCAGTCTAGCTCTGTAACCTAAGGTTAGCTCCCTTTTCTAACTCCAAAGGGAATCTCGGGAAAGAACTCTGATTGGTCCTTGGCTACAGACTTAACCCTGCTTTGACCAAGAGAATGGGGTCCTGTGGGTACTATCATTTTCTGAGGGTGGACCTCTTGTCTTGTTCGGCCTTCCTCCCTTTCTAGGAATGAAATTTGTAGATCTGTCTCCAAAGGAAGGGGAATGGGAGGAATGGGAGCAGATTGGAATGTGATGTGATGATGGTAAACACTCTTGATAGAGGGTTCAGAAACACTTCTTTCCTGCCTCATATATAGTGAGTCAGAGTCCAGTTTCATTCAAGCTTTGAACTTGTGCATGTCATCTTAGGCAAAGGTATGTTTTAGATAATGTTGCCTTTAATGGTTTTCTTTACAACTTCATTTATAAAATTTTGAAAATTCATCAAAGATATTTAATAACATACAGTGATCTCACTGTTGGAGGATCATGTTTGGGAGTTATTCAGAATCTATTATTGAACCTTAGTTTCCACAGAGGTCATTATTTTTAGATGTATATAGTCTTTGTCTTAAAAATCAGTGTTAATTCTCAGCAGGTCTCAGCCCGTGTGTTGACAGAGTTATAGCCATTAATCTGATTTGCTTGATCTTGTAAAGATGCTAAACCATGGGAATTGTATACTCAAGGAGCAAATATGAGCTTGCACCAACAGGCTGGCCTTGTGAGGAAATTGAAACATCCTGTGTTTAGTGTCTGTATAGAAGTGCTGACAAAGCAGCATCTGTGTGCCTGTAATATGATAATTATGAAAGTAGGAAGAGGGAAGGAAGGCTACGAATCTCCTTACCTTGTCAACATATAAAAGTCAAGTTTCTGGGAAGTGGACCATCCCCTACCAACTAGGGTTTCTTATGTTTTCTGGTTAGATATAAAACATGTCTATGAGTAATCTGTATTTCTTTAGGCTTTGAATATATAATGCCAAAGTATATGCATGAGGCTGGGGAAGGGGAAAGAGTTGGTCTTCCCTTTGGGCCACAACACCTCACCACTTTGCTGAAATGATTAAGACCTCTGTAATTCACCTCTGCAGGAACTGGGCTGTTAGCTAGTTTTTTATTTTTGTTCTTGTTTTTTATTTTAAACCAATTCATCTATTTTCTTACCTTAATCAAAACTGACCTTAATCAAAACCTTATTGTGTTCTATCTTATTAGGGTTATGCCTGCTTATCCTTTCTAAAGAGTCATAGATCATTGTTAAAGGCCAATATCTTTCAAGTTAAATATTTTTTCTTACCTTGGTATTCCAAGTCATAGGCTATTGGAAATATTTGGATGTTAGCAGGAGGTTTTGTGTTATTGTTGTTTTTTATAACAGGAGGAAAACAAAAGTTAGTTATCATGTGTATAACGCTTACATATGAGAGTAACCAGACATGAGTAACTCCAAGGAGTAGGAGAGGATTTTGGCTTAAATATTTACCACCTTAGGCTAAAGGAAAAGGAGTTTTGGGCTTCTGGTTGGGAGGCAAGCTGTGGGAAGGTGACCAGAAAAGTGTCATAAACAAACATTGTTTAGTAAGGTGTGTTACGGAGATTTAAGTCAGTTCCTTCTCCATTTGTGAGAGTTATCTAGTTCTTCTCTTCCTGGTGTGGGAGGAGATGCCTTTTACAAATGGAAATGTCTTCATAAATATATTTCCTTTACAAAAGGAAAACTTATGCCCTGATTTTAGAGCTCTCCCTGCATCTGCTGTTTCTCAATGGTCTTTATCTCAGAATAATCCATATGCCAAAGAAGCATATTTTGGGGCACTATATTCTGATACCCCTCATTCTGCCCTTTGTAATTTCCTTTTTTCCCTCTAGGAAGTTTTATGTATCAAAGGCCAGGTTATAGGTAGCTATAGAGAGATTGGGGTAAGGGTTTGCAAGATAAGAGATCAACGGAGGAGGAGAGAAAGCGAACAGATTGGAACAAGGAGCAGAAAGCAGAAAATGACATGTAAATGCATTACCCACCTTGCTGAAACAGTCTTCAGCCCTGGGACTAAGTCAGTCTAGTGAAACTGGTGTGTCTAGTTTCAGGAGTCAGTGGTATAGGAGGGAGTCAGGTGGGTACCTAAGTTAGGATTCTGTATGGTGTACAAAAAAATTCAACCAAAGAAATTTGAAGGTCTCATTAGCTTTATTCAGTAATTCATTAATTGGAGACCATCCTGTCTAGCAAATAGAAAGGGACTCTGAGGAGTTGTACAAAATGAAAGACTTTTATAGACAGAAAGTGGCAAGGCAAGGAAGTTGTTCTAACACAGTGAATTATCTTGGGTGAGCTCACCTTCCTTTTGAGGGGTGGGCAGAGGTCTATCAGGGAGATTACTTCCCTGGTTCATTACGGCTGACCAGAAAATTCCATACTGACTGGTTAAGATTACAATACTGAGAGAGGCTTAAACTGCAGTTAGGTTAGGTATTAAGTCTTAGTTTAGTGACACAGGCTTAGCACAAGTGTCACTTTTAGACCCGTGTCTTTTTTAATAATAGTGTGAGCAATCAGGCATTTAATGAGGGGGGTTTCTGTGGAAACAAAAGAAAAACAAAGGTGAATGATTATAACAAACTATATTCGCAGTTTTTGCCTCCAGAGTGTAGTCAGTCAAAATTTCTAGATGTTGGCCTCAAAGCATCCTGAGATGGTAGAATGAGAACAGGCAGTAGCAATTTAATGAATTTCTCATCTTGCAGTTTGAATGTCTCCGGTGAAGGCATCACATGTTCCTGTGAACTTTCTGAGTGGCCTGTGCAATAGGAGTGCAGGATGGCAGGACTTTTTAATATTCATGTTGGTCATTAAGATATGGACAAGTAGCAAACGCAGCCAGAAAGCTGATTGAGGAAGGTTGATAAGGCTTTAAAGTAGGGTGGGAAATACCATTTTGTTGCTAAAGGAGTGCTCTAGTGTACATTTTTATGAAAGAAGCACAGAGAACATGCAATGACTTGCAGAATGATATTTAAAAATCCATCTAACAGAGCAGTTTGTGGGTGCTCTTTAGCTATAGTTGCCCTGTTTTTGCCCACACTAGTATCAGTTCCCACATTCAGGCTCAGGTGCTTTCTCCCATGATTTCTTCTGTGAAACAGGGTAGGGAAAATATGGGTTTTTCAGAGAGAGTGGAGAACTTGTCTGCTTATCAGGAGAAGCTAACCCCAGTGATCTATTCACCATGGTAATTTGGGGAAACCGCATTTTCCAAAACCTTGACGTTTGCACAAGTGAAGTTCTAATGCAATTCTCTGAAACAATGGCATCATCTATGGCTGAGAGAAAACCCTCTGAGTAGCACATAGATAGTAATGGTCCTTTCTCATGCTCCCCAAGAGCACTTTCCAATGTCCCAGAGTCTCTAAGTACTACAGAACTATTTGCTCTTCAATGTTGTAAAGATTGCTGAGTGAGGATGGGGAAAGTATTTTGGAATGACAGTTGCTTTCTTAGCATTTAATGATCTTTCTCCTCTGTGAGAATTTCGCCTGGGCAGATACGATGTTAGATGTATTCAGTGTCCAGAAGGCAGTCAGTAACTAAAATCTTTGTCATCATTTCCAAAGTGTACATTGCTGCTTTGATCTGTTCACTGACTGAAAGCTTGTCTGTATGGGCTTGGTCCTATGAGTACTAAGAAAGCCAATTTCTCACCATTACACCATGGAGCCCATATAACTTGATGTTCTATTCTGAGAAAAAATGCCCTTTAAGTCTATTCCAAGAGCAAGCAGTGAGCATGAGTTGCATGTGCCCTCTTTTTCCATCCTGTGATTAAAACAGGAGATTTAAGCTCCTTCCCTTGGTTACCTAATCTGTCAGTAGGTACCTCTGTGCAGTAGATAGATGATACTATTTAGCATAGATGAGCAAATCAAGACTCAGAGAAGTTAATGTGCTTGTTTAAGAGTATGGCTGTAAATGGGATCTGGGTCGTATCTACTCCGCCCAGTGGGCTTGCACTCCACCTTCTGTCTAGTAGCCACTGAGAACATTCCTGGCTTTAAAATTTTTTAAACTTTCAAAGCAGGATAAACCATAAATATAGTGCAGTATTCTTAGTATGGATCTAGTGAAAAACAAGGGTTGGGTTTTTTTAGGTATTAAAATGATTATCCTTTCTCTTTTTAAATAAGGACAGCCACTTTAGAAATTTTTCTAAGCCTAGATCAGATTTGGAAAGCTTTGCACATAATTTTTAAAAAGCCCACAGGACTGCAGAAAACAGAATTCATCTGCAGAATTGGCATCTGTCCCATCCCCACTTGCCAATGTCCCTGTCTCCTTTCATTTCTGTTTCTGCTGTAGTGTCTTCTACCTACAGGAGACTAACTGGGCTTTTGAATCCAGTCTTTCCTGTCCAACCAACCCCCAAATAAATAGGAATAGAACATATCATGCATAATAAAGTACACTGGCCTTGTGTTAAGGTCACTTTCTTATTTGTCATAAGCTGGTCCTGATTTCTTTTAAATTCTAAAAATACAGGTTAATTCTAATTTTCATGATTTTTTGAAGAGCTAAAACTCCATGATACCCTACTGTCATAAGGGAAACCGTGGCAGGTTGAAACAAATGAACTTACTGTTTTCTCAGGCAGCATTATTAACTCTTATACCCAAATTATTCTCTAGGTAGGTGACAAGATATGTTTCTAGGTGTACAGTGGGAGAACTGAGATGGGGAGATAAAAAGTGACTTGCCCAAGGTCAGCCATGGTCAGTGGCACAGCCAAGAATAGATCCAGGTCACCCGACTCCCTGGGCTTTGTTCATTACATCACTCAACTTCTCTTCAGGAAGTACCAGTCCTGCCAACCACAAAAATGAAAGGACAGTCAACTCTCCGGCACAGTGTTTGAGGCTTGGCCTTTTATTTGTTTTTCATTTTAGGGTAAAACATATCAATGGCCGCTAACTTGCTGCAGTGTTGGCTAGATTTAGGATCTTAACTAATTCAGAATTTGTTAAGAAAAACAAAATTCTGTATTGATAGTCAATAATACTGTGTTGTACACTTAAAATTTTGTTAAGAGGGTAAATCTCATGTTAGTGTTCTTTCCAAAATAAATAAACAGTTAAAAAATTTAAAAAGATAAACCCCTGATATTGTAGTCACTAGCTGGGCAAATGGCAAAGCAAAAGAAAGAGGCAGGTGATGGCTCCAGGGTGGGTGCACAGGGAACCTGTTCGCTAACCACATCTCAGAAGGAAGAAGAGCACAGAAGCTGGGAGGAAGGGTTTAGAGTCCAAGACTGCACATCTAGAGGTGTGACATGGACCCAGGAGAACAGCATCAGGAAAAAAGTAAGTTCATAAACAAGAAGAGAGTTAAGAAAAAAAGTGCTAAGCCAGTTTTTATAAAAGCAGGCTTTTAACCTTACAGTCAGTGCACGATATACAGTCTGCTGCTTGAAGAAGATGAGGTCAGATTCACGGAGAGCGAAGAAGCAGAACCACTAGGTTCTCATTTTGCTTCTGTCTTTTCCATTCAAGTGCAGCAGATGAGAATCTCCATCCACAGAGACAGGTACATAAAAAAATATCTCCTCTCTTTATTTTTTTACATAGCATTTCAGTTTCAAGCCTCTTCCTTCTGGGGTCACACCACTCCCCAGAGCCATGTCAAGGCCAGGCGGCTGACACTGTAAGGCAGCGTTGGGAGAGGGGACCCTGTGGTCAAGGAGGTGTCAGACCACACAGGTTACACTGCAGCACCCAGGCGTTTTGCTCACATGGCTCTCTGAGTTGCACATCTCCAGTCCTTTCTTAGTCCACAGAAACCTTTTGGTGATATCTCCAATGGTTCCTTCTACCTTGGCGTACCACACACAGCTCTGCTGTCTTGTGCTGTTTCTGGAGACACTGCCAGGAAGCAGGACCTGGCCCCTCACTCCTCCAAATCTGTAAGGCTACCCCCTCCTTTCCCAACAGTTCAGATATTACTTCATGTTTCCTAAAGATTCTTCATTTTTATACATCTTATTTCTTTTTACTTGCTTTAAGGCATTCCCTGAGTTCTTTTAAGGATTTTGGAAAACAAAAATCCAGAAATATTCTCAGGTCACTTATCTTTTTCTCCTTGTTACATCCCTCCCCCGATGCAGTGAATACCAATTTCAAAATACCCGCCTTATTGGGTATCAAGCCAAAGGGACAGAAAACAAAGGGAAATAAAAAGAAACATTAACATCTCTGAATATTACTTTCCTTTAGAAGGGCAGTAGTTTTGGATATCTGTCAGATTCATATCCATGTTCCTTTCTCTGAAAATGACCGCAGATACATGCATGGGTATCATATACATAACGCCATGTCCCTGGCCAGGGCTACTAAATGCAGGGACATCTCCAAGAATTAGAATTTAGGATTGAACAAGTGTAGTGACCAAGAGTCTCTGGAGTTAAGTCACAGTAAGAGAAGTGACCTGGGAAGAGAACTTAGGAGTCCTATCCCTGAGGTCCCTGGCAGGCGCTGCTTCCTGTTCTTCCTGCTCTTGGCTATTCAACTCTTACTCTCATTTCATGAAATTGCACAGGAATTTAGTGAAATTGGATATGGTTCTTCTTTTTGTGAAGGTAGACAAAAATCAGTTTCAGTTGCTTGCAACCAGGAGTAATTTAAGAATGGTCTTCAAAATTGCAAAGGCAGAAAAACATGGTGAAGAGGAAACTGAAACTCCAGATAGGTGAAGAGATAGTAAGATAGAATCTAGCTATTTAAGATGTTTTTGTCTAATGATTTAAAGTGACTGTTGCAAGAATTGCATTTGTGATCTGGAACAACTTTTGGCATTGTTTGAGAAGCTGTTTTTAGCTGTGGGTACTGCTTTGTCACTGACACACTAGAGAACAGTGAGATGATATACAGGCTTTTGACGATGGAAATACTTCATCTGAAGGCTTGACAAGACTGGGGTGGTTTAGTCAGGTGAGAGGTTGTCTCAGGAAGCAGGACTGGATTTCAGGTGTTCAAAGGACTATTGGCTAGGAGAGGAGTTGGATTCTCAAGGCAGCTCTGGGAATAAGAACAAGCACCAGTGGGAAGATGTTAATGGAAATAGACTTGGCTCAGGAAAAGGGATTTTTTTTAAAAAAACATTTAAGGCTGTCTGGAATGCCATGAGGCTTCCTTGTGGAGTAGAGAACACTTTCCTATGCAAAAGTTCAAGAGGAGACTGGATGGTCATTCATGAGGGTTACAATGAGGTAGAGAGTCCTGTGTTAGTAGGGAGATGGGATGGAATGACTAAGTTCTCTTTAAATCTAAAATTCCAATAGTTTCTCTATGGATATTATTAACCACTAGGCAAGGAAAATGTGAACCCACATTTTGACAGAATGCAATAAGAGAAAAGAACTATAGGCTGAAAACTTTCATTGAGAGAAGATAGTTCCAAAGAGTAACAGAAACAAAAATTTGTTTTTTACCTATAAATGAAAGGAAGAAATTAATGATGATTAAGGTTTTTCACTCAGGCAACTCACTGAATTAAAAACTTTCTATAATATTAATGTAATCTTATAAAATGCAGGAAATACTGTATTCTATTGTATCTAGAATTCTAGCCTACATGAAACTACATAAGTTTCTTGAGTTATTTTAAGGAATAAATCGGAGTTCCAACTTTTCTCCCAAATCTTTATAAATGAAAATATGTTACTACAGCACCTTCTGGGAAACCTAAACAGCTCAGATATTTTAGCCACCATTCCCAAAATGTCTCACAGCAGCTAATCCCTTCAACAACAATGTGACCATTTGTGTATTTGTATTATTATTTTTAATTAGAGGGTAATAACTGGATTACTCTTGCTGGTGTCAACATCCAGGAAGCATGTCTTAAACCCAAACGGATAAGGAAAGCCACTTATTTTCAAATCGTGGTCTCAAAGGCTCCATCAGACGTAGTCTGACATCATGAAGCTTTTCATAATCTCTTTTGAAAAACCTTCAAGTAAAAACCTTAAAAACCTTTAAAACCTTTAAATGAATGGTTCCCATATAGCCATTCATTATCTCTCTACTTGATTTATTTGAGTGGATTGCATTTATAAAGAACATTCAAAAGAATCTAGTCTTTCCTGCTTTGCAAGGCATCATTTGCCACAGAAGTAAAAAATGTAATTTCTATTTTGGAGTCTAACTGCAAAGGAAAGAAACATAATCATATATGTAGAGCCTAATGTAAAGCCCATTCAAAATTATTTTTGGAAATGTAAAAAAATACAAAAAGGCACAAAGAAGAAAATAACAATGATTCATTCATATTACCACCAGGAAGAATTAACTACATTTTGGCATATTCTCTTTTTATTTTTAGGTAACACACTTTTTAAAAATCATATACATTGATTATCAAGAATTGAAATAAGACAGAAAGTCACAAAGATAAAAATCTTTAAAAATCATCTCAAATAATACAATTCCCACTGTTAACCTTAGGTGAACATTTCAGACTCTCTGTCTATCTATGGATGGATGTTTAGATAGAAATACTTTATAAAATTGAATAGAGATGCTATTTATAACAAAAATAATTTTTAAATTTTGAAAGCAATGAAAAGAAACTAAAAGATATCCAAACTTCAAATAACTACCTGATTTCAAAGTATATTAATTTCTTTAAAAAAATCTCTCTATAGCTAAAGTGTTATGAAAAATATTAAGAGGTTGGAGTCATTGTTATTAATTATATTGCTGTTTTCTAAATACTTTTTCTTTAGAGAGTATAAATTGACTACTCTCCTTTTATTTGAAGGGTAACACTTTTGAAACTTTCTCCCCTCTTTCTCTGCGACCTCCTGGGTATTACCAGATGTATTATTATTGGTATATTTTTCAAGTTATAGCATTCCATTTTCCTCTGAGAATTTAATTTTAAGCACGTTTGGTAATAGTAGGTCTATGCTTAAATGGACTGAATATGTACAGACTCTGGGCGCGATACCCTTGCACTTTATTTTCAGTTATTTTACCGACTCTGGTATTTGATAAACGCCAACCCACTAATTTGACACAGTCGTTCATAATCCCTAATACTTAGGGTCCCTGAAACTGTGTAACCCATTTCCACTCATTCACTAAAAAGTTGTTGAGTGTCTATCTGGTGCTAGGCATCCTGAACTTTAAAATTTCACTGATGAATAGCATATAGTCCCTGCCCTCAAGAAGTGAGGGAAGCCAAAATATATTAAATTCCCACTGTGTTAGCTCCATGAGAACTGTCTTATTATTATTATTATTTTTACCCTCAGTGCCCATCCTAAAGCCTGATATTTCATAAGCCCTCAATTAATACTTATTTAATTGAATGGGCCAGAAACTGGTAAGTGCATTAAAAGTTATGTCTAATTTTATCTTGACAACAAACCTATTAGGTAGGCATTTATGTCTCCATTTTATAGAAGAGAAAGCTGAGTCTCAGCAATATCCCAAAGTTATACAACAGGGTTTGGCTGCAAAACTCATTCTGGCTTCATGACACCTGGCCTGGGTCACTTGTGTTGGGAGTAGTAGAGGAAAGAGGCACATGGCCTGCTGATTACAATACAGTGGGGTGAGTAGTATAATGGGGTCTATGCAGTCTAGAGGTTAAGAGGCTGCTTGGGGTTGAATCTCTGCTCTCTATTTGCTGTATGGCACTGAACAAGCTCTTTCACTTCCCTAAGCCCCAGTTTCCTATCTGTAAAATGGAATTAACAGTAGGATTATATGAGGTAAAATGTTTAGTGTAAAGCCTGCCCACCGAGCTCAAGAAATAGATGCCATTAATATTATTTTACAACACACTCTGTATACTCGAAGGGATAATTCTTCACCTCAGATTTCCTAGGGTGGAGACATTTGCACTTGGGCTCTGCCAGGAGCGTAGGAATTCATCAGGTGAGAGGTCCATGGAGTCTTGAAAGGAAGAGAAGCGTGAAACACAGGACAGGAGACCCTGCCGAGACCCACAGCACTTGCAGCTGCTAAAACCTCCTTCCTTCACTGTACTTCTCGAAAGTGTCCACATAGGAGTGTCTGTGTTTAGAGAGGCTGACTTGCAAATGACTATTGTATCTTACTGGACCATCTTCCCATTGAGAAGTGAATTAGCCAGTGTCTGTACTGCTCCCAGGAAACGTGACAGGCAGTTTTAGGGCTATTGGTCCAGGAGGCCAGGGGCCATCCCAGGCCAGCGTAAGAGCACCTCTGGTCCCAAGGAGCCTGCAGCCCGTCTGATGTTCTGGAGCAGTGTTTCTCAAGCTGTTTTTTCCGTTGTCTCTTTCCTTTAGACTCCTCCCTAATCGCTCACCCCCACCCAGGAATTGTTAATGCCACAGATAAACTGCATGTCTGGTTATGCACCGTGTGTTTATCCCCACTTCATACATAGAAAAGAGTAAGATTTTAACCTCCTCCAAGAACCAACTTGAATGAAACAGACTTCAGAGGGCCTTCTCAGGTAAGCGGCTGGTCTGGAGCCGATCCGAAACTGGAAGGTGCTATCTGCTCTGCTACAAATAGCCACTATTTATTATGCTTTCAGTTGCGCTTCCACAATGCTTCCTTCTGGATTAATAATCTGGGTCACTGCATTAACCTCCCAGCTGGTCTCTCTCCGCTTCCTCACCTGCCCTTTCACAGTCTGTTTTCCATGTAGCAGCCCGAGTGACCTTTTCATTGTAATCAGATCATGTTTTTCCTCAGCTTAAAACTCTCGAATAACTTCACATTGGACTTAGAATGAAATCTGGACTCCTATATCATGGCCCGCAAAGTGTGCCTGATTGTACTCTTGCCTGTCATCCTGATCTGTCCTGGTGCCAGCCGGTGTGCAGGTGAGGGCGCTCCCATGGACAGACAAAGGCCTTCGGGCAGGAAGTCACAGGTGTTTCTGGTGAGCAGCACTCGGTGGGAGGAGATGACTGCCAAAGGATGTGGGTGGACGATGGCAGTGGCTATGGCACCAAAGAGGCACAGGAGAGGGGATTTGTCTGCTCAGGGAAGTCAGGAAAGTCTTCTCTGAAAAAGTGACAGTGACAGAGCTATGGTATGAAAAAACCTTATGAGTGAACTGTGAAAGAGCAATGGCAGTCACATTCTGTGCGGAGGGACCAGCACGTACAGAGCCCGCATGTGGAGGAAGTGGCCTGCCGTGAGCTACTGAAAGGTAACTGCGGCCAAGGCATGGGATAAAATGAAGGTGGAAAAACAGATAGGGGGCATTCACTGAGGGCTTTTCAGGCCGTGTTAAGGCCTGAAGTCTGTCTTAGGAGCAAGATTGCCACTGAATTTTGACTGTGTGTGAATAGTGAGGAGG
This sequence comes from Tonatia bakeri, assembly GCA_004024845.1. NCBI lineage: Eukaryota > Metazoa > Chordata > Mammalia > Chiroptera > Phyllostomidae > Tonatia > Tonatia bakeri. The sequence goes on from PVIA01003793.1 coordinate 76,325, forward strand.
TGACAAGGTTGGACTTCTGTTTGGAAAAGATTGCACTGGCTGCAGTGTGGGGCAGCAGATGAATGAGCATAGCCCTGTTGGGAGGCACTGTGGTGGTAGGGTGGTAGGGTGGCAGCTGGCACTGGTTTGGCCAGGACTTTGCTGGTTTTAACACTGAAAGGCCTGTATTCTGGAAGCTCATGGCAAGCTAACCCTGTCTGTCACCTGTTCTATGCCATCATTCAGGTAGAGATTATGTTTGTTGCATGAAAGATGCAGGCTCACGTCATAAGAAAAAGGATTAGCACCATGATACCCTATTTCAGAAAGCCCCTTGGAATTGGCCTCCCCAAACACACAGCCAATGCAGCAGTGCACACAGGCACGTACACACACACGCACACATGCCCCTGGTGTGCAAACTGCTTCAGGTAAGCCTGCTTTTTATTTGTTTCTACACAGGCCTGGTGGCATCACATTTTTGACATCTCAAAGCCTGGAGCCTGCCCAAGCGATTGTAGACCTAGGTAAGAAAGTGGATTAGATCATTGCTGCACTTTGTACTTGTGCTCACTGTCACCTGCACCCTGGCCCACTCTTATCCCCAGCTTGCTGGTCCCAGTCTTGCTCCCTCCCCTGACCCCACACATTGTTAGCATCCACAGGACCGCTAAAGCATGCTCTTTGATCATCCTGTACCACAGAGCATTTCAGTAGTTCCCAGTAGGCCCCTAAATAAAGCGAATAGCTCCCCTCTTAGATTTTCAAGCTGCCTCTCCTGCCACCTTGTACAACCCTTCACACTGTTTTCAAGTCCTCCAAGGCAGAAGACTTTTGTTACTAAGACATCAAAAAGAATTGAGGGAGGAATACTACTGCTGTACTTTCACTACAAATAGCTAATGGGGCCCACTATGTGTGCCGGGCACTATTTTAATCACTTTGTATATCTATTTATTAATATCTGTATTAATAAATGGAACACTCATGGACAGACTTTTACTGAGCATGCGTGACTTTCCAGGTAAACTCTCAAGCACAGGACACAGCAGGGAACAGAGCTTCTCATTTCACCATGGTGGCATTCTGCAGTGCCTGGGGAGAGGCAGAGTGACCATGGGTGTGCAGTGTGGCAGTTGACAAGTTCCATGGACTCAGGTGCATCAGGGTGAGGGCCGGAGAGTGACACCTGCCAAGTCACTGAGGAAGTATTTTAATGAGGCCTATTTTGAGCAGAGAGTGAGTCCTAAAGACTCTGGGGCAGTTCAAGCAAAGGGAATAGTAAAAATATATATTTTCAGTTTATGTGGGAATCCTGAAATCACGCCTTTCATGTTTCTCTTAGGCACTGGTCAAGGTTTCATAACTCTATATTTTTACCCATTGTTTAGTATCTGGGAGTATTAAAAATTATTTTATTCACATTATACATCTCCTACTTCTATTTTAATCTGACCTTTATTGGAAATTTTGGTATCCGTTTAGTCTCTTACTCTCTAATTTGCCTTTTTGTATTTTTTATATTTTTTCTCTCCCTGAGACATATCTTAATGACGGTCATGATTGCTATTTTTGTCTACTTTAATCATGTTTGTGGGAAAGTGAAACCAGAGCCATCAGCGGTTGTTTGTGCTGGCTACAAGTGATGACATGCTTGAATTTTCAGGCGGAGACACAGGTTGGGTTTATATCTTCAGATAATGACACTTTAGTCCACTCTTTGCTGAATATCTGCCATCTTTAAGGCATGTGTTGTAGGGAAAACAAAAATGATGATGATGGCTGTCCTCCCTCCAGTGAGGTTTTGATCAGATAGGGAAAAGTACATCCCAAAAGGTTAATTGACAATAGGAAGAAGGGTGCATTGGGATTCCATTCCTGGATAATGCAGATCCGGAACACATAATAATAATAGCTATTACTATATAACCCCTGTTATGTATCAGATTCTGTGTTCTAAGTGCTGATAGGTCTGTCAGATATCATTGTCTGTGTTTTAGGGATGAGAAATTGAGTCACATAGCCATTACATAGCTAGCTAAGGTTTCCGTGCTGAGTGGAAGAGCTGGGATTTGAATCAACACAGTATAGACCCTAAAGCTGTGCTAAAGGGTAAGAGGGAGGGTTACTCTGGCCCTAAAGACTATGAGGCATGGAGCTCAAGGACTGCTGAAGTCTGAGTTCCCGGGCTCAGTTGGGACTGTGCCAAACGTTCTACCAGGGAAGGCTAAACAGATCGGAGACCCGAGAGTAGGGCATGGAGGCATCACAGCCTGGGTTAGACTGTAAGAGCCTGAAGAGGGCTTGAATTAAAGACTTTTGTCTTTGTGCGTGAGCCAGGAGGAGTGCGGAAAGCAGCTCTTCAGAGGCCACATGTTAAATGCCAAATAAAGAGTTTGGACCACACAGGGGAAAAGGCTTTAGAAGTGCTGGGCTGTGTCCTGGGTCTCACTAAAGCTAACAATTTTTTCTTTTTTTACAATGGAGGTGAAAATAATAAGCCTTGATTAATTCATTCTTTTTTACTCATGTTAATTTTACATTCAGTGTTTAATACGTTGCTTGCCTTCCTTCTAGTTTCTTGCATTACTGATGAAAAAGTTTCACTTAGTCCCCCTCCTTGTAAATTTCGTATGCCATTTCCCTTGGCTGCTTCCCTCCCTTATCACCCTGTGCTGCTTTTGGCTCCAGAGGTCTGGGTTCTGATCCCATGTGTGACCTGGATCTACTATGTACCTAGAAAAGTACAGTGGAGAGTGGGCTCCATTTCTCTGCAGGAAGGATGACAGAATTGGGAGGGACAATAAAGAGGTATTTTACGTATGGGGACGCTGAGGCACAAGGAGGTTAATTGACTCACAAAACTGGCAGAGCTGGGCTCGAGCCCAAGCCTTCTCACTCTGATCGATCTGCACTGCCCAGGTGGAAATGGTCTTATATGAATATTCATGAGTCTCAGCCCAGTGTTACCATGGGGTAAGTGCTCCGTAAAAGAAGAGGAATTAGTAAATCAGTAGATCCGTCTTCAGATTTAGATTCAGTGACCCCAGTCAGTCCTGTAGGGATTTTCAGAGCCAGGGTTCTGGAGCAAACCATCTGGGTTCAAATCCCAGTTCAGTCACTTAGTAACTTTGAGACCCGAGGCAAGTTAGTTACCCTCCCTGTGCCTCAGTTTCTTCGTTGTAGAATGGGATGATAATGGCACTTATCTCATAGACTCTTTTATTTGTGAACATGAATGTGTTAAAACAGGAAAAGCCCTAAGAATGGTTACTAGTACCTGGTGAGTGATCACTAAACAATAGTAATCACCTCAACAATTAAAGATGTAGGCTATTTCTTCATCTTCCACCTGAAGACCAGAACTCTGAAACACTCTTGGTATGCCTAAGTCATGTCTTAGCTGCAGGCAGACACATTGGGATTTTGTCAATGCTGGGAAGAGGCCTGACCATTTCAATACCTCTTCTACTTAAGTGAAGCTGCAATTCTCTGAACTGACTCCACAGCCTATCATTCCCTTTGACAGGGTAACCCTGAGAATGAAAATACTTCTGGGATGGCAAAATTATGTAGTCAAAAGCTAAATGATTTCTATCTGGCCATATTTTGAAAGTGATCTTCATATGGGCAGGAAAAAGAATGTGTTACAAGTGAGAGGAGAGGAAGCACCAAGAGGCTGGTTGGGGAAGCCAAAATCAAGTTACCCATCTAGAATAGTGTGAGACAATACAAATGTGCCATTTGCTTTGTTGGCACTCCACCCAGGTATTTCTCTCCCACCTCCCTCTGCAAAGTCTGCAGTGTCCCACATGCCAATCTTGTTTTCTACTATTTTCAGATAAACTGTTTAGTTAAATAAGATTGTATATGTCAGATTTCTTCCAAAAGCATTGTGGAATTTTGAGGCTTTGTATCCTCAGTTCAATAAATAATCCAGCTGGGGCGGAACCTCTCAGTTGAGGGGCATGTGTATGGGTGAGAATTTCTTGATGCTTTTCACTTCCATGGGTGAGCACTATTGAGTGTGTATGTGGGAGAAAGAGGGGTGGGTATATTCAGGGTTTCTCTGCTTTGATGTGCACTACAGTTTGACCTTCCTGGAACCAGACCTACTTTGGTTTTCCAGTCTGCAGACCTACAAATGCACAGCCAGCATTGTGTGAAGTGTTCTAAGGCACGTGTTCTTCACTTTCGAGGACTCACTTCTTATTTAAAAACAAAGGAAAGGGAAATGGGGTGTGGAGAAATAGGGGCTACCTGCCTTCTCAAATTTTTTTGTAAAAGAGAAGTAATAAAAGGAGAAAATATGTGGTAAAACGCTTAGAAGACTGTTCCTTCTAGAATGTCAAGTTCCTCCCTGGAAATAACCTAGGAATTCTCCATGATTGAGACCCTGGCAGTTAAAGAACATTTCTTTCCTGTGAAAGGAATCTAGTTGATTAATTAAAGCAAACGTGTGGTAGGAAAAGTCTGTCCACCTGAAAGTTCCCCTCAGTGTCCTGGGCTCCTTATTTAGCCCTGTGGGTCAGCATCCACTGTGCAACAGAAATCGTGGTTCGATTGAACCACTACACTTTGCTTTAGGAAACACAAAAGTGTGGAATGTGGAAATATTTCTGATTGCCCAAGTATTCTGAGTCCATAATGGGAAAATCAATCATACACGGGATCTTATCATTAATAACCTTCATACTGTAGGGGAGTTGGGAACATGAAAAACTACATGATATTTGCTCATTTGATCCTATGCTCCCAAGAATCTAGTGGCCTCTATTGGGCTAGATACCCTTAAATATCAGCAGATCAAATTCCGGGTGTTAGGGAATTAAATGGTCTAAGTAACTGAATCAAGGAAATGTTCATGATTATTGGGATCTAATGTTTTTATTTAAAATAAAAATATAATGATGTGAGATAATACAAATAATAACTTAAGAGAACAAAGATTCTTTGCCTGTCCAAGAAGAATATATATTATAACGTATATAAAAAAAGAATACCAGCCTGGGGTGGAACTGGTTCTGAAGGCCAGTTCATCTAAGTACATAGCCACTTGTGGAGGTAAAATCAACAGGACCTGATAATGGATTTGAATCTGAGCAGGGGGGTATTAAGGAGGACTGATAGTTCTATAGAACCGGATGGATAATGATTTAATTTCCTCAGGATCTCTATCAAATAGTCATCAACATGCACTTGAAAAGGTCCAGTGATAGCAAACCTTTCAAAGAAACCCATTTCCTTTTAATAACTTTGATTTTTCCCTTCTTTGGGAAGGGTGTCATAGTTATCCCTGAGTTTCTTCTCATCATTTGTGTGTGTGTGTGTGTCACTTGCTTCTTCACTGAGTGTAAACTTAGTAATCCAACAATCACTTGTATTGGTTCCAGTGAAGCCACGTTAATAACAATACCATATTATGGTGAATCCTACTTCTTTCTTGTTTACATAGGACTTCATCCACTTCTTAAAACCTCCTGTTATTTCCTGGAGCCTCGCATGCTCAGCATTCAGACCGGTCACACCATCCTCCAGCCTTGTCCTCACTGCACCTGGCCCCGGCCTCTGCTGCTGGTGCCCTCTGTTAACCACGCCGCTGAGCACAGCAGGCTTCTGTAATGGCCTTCTTGAGTTTTTAGGACACTGAAGGAGATGGCACATGGGAAAGAATGGCCCTTTCTCCAACCCTGGCCGTGCTTGCTCATCTGGGCCCTGAAGTGGCACGGTTGGTTTCACAGTCTTACAAAGTCCTTTATGAACACAGAAATTTCCAACCTTCTTCTGTTTGGTTAACATCTGTCCCTTTTTCTCTTTTGCCCTCATCTTTCTCTCTCCCCCCTCCTGTTTCTTACCCACAATTTGCTCTTTCTCTCTCTCTAGATTTTTATATATATGTACATCTCCTTCCCTTTTCCTGTTGCTCCAATGCAGAAGTTTTTCCCTGTACATCATGGAGGACTCCTTGTCCATCAGTGGCACAAGGAGGTGGACTGGATATTGCATTGCCACCGAGGCCCAGGTAGATCCCTGTTCCTCAGCAACTTCAGACTTTTGTTCTAGCTGCTCCATTTTCCTGTGGGATATAGGAGGTTGCTCTTTTATCAGAAGGCCTCTGGGAAGATTGTCCTTGCACTTAGAGTAGTGTTTCAGTGATATGATTCCCCACCTCTACCTCAAAGTCACATTCTTTAATTTTTCATCCTTTAAATTTTCTCTAGCCTTAATGAAATAATTTGTATTTTTAACCTTTTTTCTTTTTACTGTCTGCCATGGTGAAGTAACTGCTTGAGCTAAAGCCAAAGTCCCTTTTTCTCTTTAAAATCCTTCCTGATAAGCTAGAGTATTGAGAAACAGTCAAGCTCTAGCTGCTCAAATGTGCTTTGCTGAAGGGACTATTGATTTTGGGGTTAGACTGACCTTGTGTTGAAGTCTAACTCTGCCACTTCCTTCTTGTGAATTTTATTGATTATGATGTATAAAACAAAATGAAAACCATACAAGGCAGTAGATCATTGGTAGGGTGAAATGAGATGACAAATGCAGAGTCTCTAATTCAGTGTCAACCACGTAACCAGTGTTACTCTCCACCTCCTTCTTCCCTTTTCTGTCCCATCCCTTGGGGACAAGGTGCACTTGCACAGCTGGCTGCGGTTCATCACTGCGTGCAGGTCCACGTAACACTCCTATAGCTGTGTATTGCACCTTTTCTTACCTCGCCACCCGTCTTCCACTTCACTCAGTGTACCAGTGGCCTTTGCATCTAGTTCATCACGGGACCTTGAGTTAGTATGTGGGCTGATCATTCAGTCATAAATCCATGTTCACCACTTTGTACCTTAGTAGTGGTGTCTGATTTTTCATTAATACAGTAAAATTTGTGATTACATTAGAAGTAAAACATGTCTCCCATTTGAATCATTGTGTTTTATATACTACGCATGGTCATGCATTATGGTGGCAGCTAGTGATATTAATACAGTTTCTAACTGTGTAATGAACACACATTTCATATGTGAGTATGTTCATTGTATAGGTTTTCCTGAAACCCCTTAGAAATGAAGAACTAACTGTGGTTATGGTTATATTGGTGACATGCTGACTCTTGGAAGGCAATTGAGACTGAAGAAAAAGGATGAGTTAAGTACTGTCTCCCAACATCAAATTTAAGAAAACCCCATAGTTATTTTTTCTTCCACTAATAATTCAATCTAAAGAAACAGTGGTGGGATTTATTTCCCATGTCCTGAACTTATTTATGTTATGTTATAAAATTAAATGTGTAATGCCCCAGAACATGCTTTTTAGAAGCATGTGAATTTATTTGGCTCAAATAGGCCCCCAGGGCAGCCAAACATGTGTTTCTCCTGATGGTGGCAGGCCCTTTAAGAAGGATTTTCTTGGTAAATCTGATCTCTTAATCCATATATAATTCCTCCAGTTAGAAAATTGATTCATCATGCAAGTACATGTCCACTTTAGGGAACATTTTATTTAATCTGATGATAAAAAAATACTCAATAGTGCATTGCCTGGAGGCCTCATCTGATTCACAGATTTACTTTGCAATTTATGAGACAGAAATATGTGCCAAGTGCAACTTTTTATAGAAAGCTATAAAAGTTATGGGACCTCAGGCCTTAGTTTCCTTCTCATTCGGTATTCTAACTACTGTGGCACACATATTTGCTGTGCTTATCATATATTTACTCTTATTTCAAACTGTCTTTGCAACTTGCCACAGACCATGTAAAATCTTCCTGATACCAGAAATGTGCTCAGAGCCCTTTAGTTCCCAGGCTCCCCTGTGTGCTGGTGATGGGGAGAGACCTGCCACTCTCCATTAGGGATCAGAATGGCAGCTACTTTTCTCAAATGCAATTGAAACTTTTTTGTATATAATTATTTCTTCAATCTATCTAGAGGTCTTAGCAATCTCAAATTCAGAAATGTTCCTATTAACTTATTTTGTAAGAGATTTTTTTTAATGTGTTTTGAATCCTAGAAACATGGGAAATTTCTAGAAGCAGTGTGAACTTGCTGTAACAAATTATCTAGGACAATCATCTATACCTCAAAGCTTTGGCTTCTTCATTGGTTTCCTAAATGTGTACTTATCTTCTCTTTTATTCTTCCCAAGTCTGCCACTTAGATAGCTGTAATTTTTGACTTCTGATATAGTAATGTGTTTTTTTATGTTTTTGCCTTTCAATTGAGATCAATTAACAGATGTTTGAGAAAGAAATTGTGAAATCATCAGGAAGTGCTGCTAAAATTGTACGTAAATGGTATAAAAGAAATCTTAGACACCTTCTGTGTAACATTTACAGATATAGGAACAGTGGACATGATATGTTTGCATGAAGTGGTGAAATTTATGAGTAGCAGTCAAGTGGGGCATTCTCAGAGAAGCTCAGTTTATTAAATGGAAGATTCGCATTGAGCCCAAGAAGGTCCTGCTTCCTGTGCTAAGCCTTTTGGTCTGATTGCAGCTGGGGTGACACAGAAGGGTCTGTATTAGAACTGTTGAAATTAGCGATAAAATAATTCAGTTCTAGAAGGAATGTCGCAGATGTTGCATGCTCTTTTTCCTTGCTGCCATAACTTATATTCTGGCTAAGGGGCTCAGCAGATCATGGTGTTGCTTGCGTAAACACCATAGTCTGTAAACCATTATTTCACAAAGAGAAGAGAAACAATCCTTATGTAGAGGTGCTAGAGATCTTCTAACGGTCTCCCATAAGTGATTCATGATCTTTCCCTGAAGTTTTAAGAAATGCAGTATTTCGTAACTACTACATGCAAACTTTTAAGACATTCAAGCTTGGATTCAAGTCCCAATTTTACAAATCAATAATTCAGTGACTTAGGGCAAGTTACTTAATTTCTCTAAGCTTACATGGTTCTCATGGGTGAAGTGCAAGAATTACTGGTACTCTTTTCACAGGACTGAGAGAATTAAATGAATGGGGCATAGTAAGCACTTAGCCTAGGGCCTAGCTCTGGTTAAGAACTCATGAAACTTTGGTGAATGTCCTCCTCCCCCTCCTCCTCCTGCACCTTCTCCATCTTTTCTCCCTCCTCCTCTTCCTTCTCCTTCTCATCCTTTTGCTCCTTCCCTTCTCTTCTTTCTTCTCAACCAAGTATGAATCTGTCCATTTCGCTGCCATACCTCTATCTTTAATGTTTATGGATTTTTACTACTTTTCCCCAGGCTCTCTTCCTGCCTCTTCATTAGAGAACTAAGTAAAATGAGCTTGTGGGACAGCACTGGAGATTTCAGCTGTCTTTGCTGAAACAGATGTAAACACTGAGCCAGAATGCAGTTCGGGGTCACCTTGTCCCTTTCTTGGGAGAGTCTTCTGTTTAACCATTACTCTATATAGAGTTACTGGTATTGTGCAAAATACAGTTCAAAATAACTAACTCTTATGGCAGATTTTATGAAGTGGCACTAGATTGATTAAGGTGAATAAGAGCAAGAGCCTTCTTTGATTCCTGTGGTAAACATACGAGTTTGTGAAACTGATACCAATATGTCTCCCACAACAAAGCAAAAAGGAAGCAAACACACCTTATGAAATTATTGTCTATAAGTTATGGTCCCTCATAGAATTCTGAGTATTTACTCAGACATAGAACTCTTCAAAAAGTCATATTTAAATAAGAAACCTTTACCAAGGAGGGGGCTTTGAGCCCACTTGCTTCATTTTATGTAGTACTACATTGCAATAAAGTTCTATCCAACAACACATTTTTTTGTACCATTTTTATTTGTCCCACTTACATACAAGTCACCTGAAGAATTATTGAGGGTTCAACTACAAGGAACTTCCCCACATCCAAGTGACCATATCATGTGTTCTGAAATCCAAAAATTAATTCAAAAATATCTGGCTGCAGGGTTTCAGATAAGGAACCTATACTGATGTTGACAAACACTAAGTTCCTAAACACATAGGATCTTTCACTAGACTGATGCTATTCTGGTTCCAGTTTTTTTTTTAAAGACTTTATTTATTTATTTTTAGAGAGAGGGGAAGGAAAGGAGAAAGAGAGGGAGAGAAACATCAATGTGTGGTTGCCTCTTGTGCGCCCTCGACTGGCAACCCGGCCTGCAACCCAGGCATGCGCCCTAGACTGGGAGTCAAACCAGCGACCCCCCGGTTCACAGGCCAGTGCTCAATCCACTGAGCCACACCAGCCAGGGCCTGGTTCCAGTTTTATTACTGTGCCATTATCACTTTTTTCTTATTAATTGTAGTGGCTTTGCATTTAGTCAACAACACATTTTTAAAAAGATTTCATTAATTTACTTTTAGAGAGAGGGGAAAGGAGGAAGAAAGAGAGGGAGAGAAACATTGATGGGTTGTCTTCTGCACACATCCCAACTAGGGACCTGTCCCGAAACCCAGGCATGCGCCCTGACTGGGAATCGACCCTGCAACCTTCCGGTCCACAGGCTGGCACTCAGTCCACTCAACCACGCTAGCCAGGGCTCAACAACACATTTCTAATGCCATTTTTAAAAGTCTTTAAAAAAAATAGTTGTCACCTGTAGTGGGGTAAAAAAAATAGTTGTCATCTGAGATAGCACCAAACTGGGAGTCTGGGAACCCGGATTTGAGTCCCTTCTATCACTCACTGGCTGTGTGACCAGGGAGAAGTTCCTCTAAACTTTCTGGTCTCCTGTAGCCTCTCTGTGTGCAGTGACAATGACGACATCTGTCGTGTCTGCCTCACAAAGTGGTTGTGTGACTCAAATGGAAGTTGAGCCACACAGTCAAAAATAATTCTGTTGAACAAGTTTTGGCTTCTATTTTATTTTTATACATATTTGCTAATATGTTATATGTTATAATAAAACCTAGCTTGGACTCTGGCTGGTTTCAAAGTCAAATTAGAGTTTCATAGAAAGTTTGCTTCTACAGTATAAACTGCCTTAGTGCTTTTTTTTTCTTGTAACACTGCAAGAATGCAAATAAAATCATACATTTGTAGTCTTTATGAAGAAAACAATAACCAGTGAGATAAGTCTGTAAACTCAGTTTCACTGCTTCTATCTCAGAGTCTTCTCCTCTTCACTTAGCCCTAGCCTTTGAGCATGAAACCTTCCTAGTTGTCAAGGCGAGCCTCCCCCTTGTGTCCTCCAGCCCTGTCTTCTTCTTCCCCTGGTGCCTTCCTTCACCTGTTGTCCCCTGTCTGACCACATCTTCCATTTGCATCACCAATATCTCCCTCTTTACTCCCTCTGTCTTCTCAACTAAAATCCTGGTGAAGTTTCCTTTGTCTTTAAAAACAAAAGTAACAGCGAAGACAAAGCCTTAACACCTGTGCAGAATGCTACTCTCGTTTCCTTCTCTTAACCACTTTGTTTTGCTCTTTGCAATATATTTTGGTGTTTTATTCCTCTACTTAAATTACTATCCAAAATTCTAATTGTTTCTGTTTCAACCTCTGACTAGTTTGATGTTTTCCTGAGCTCTTCATTCTTGACTCTCTGGTCTCTTTCTACTCCATTCTGTTGTGCTATTACGACTAAGTTCATCTTTCTTAGTTTAGTGCTCAACAAACTACTTTCCCAATTGAAACACATCAAATGCTTCCCAATTGTCTATGAAGTTAGTGTTAACTTCCTACCAACCTGGATTCAAATCTTTCTACAGTGTGTTATCACTCTATTTTTCTTAACTTAATCTCTCCTGACATGTATCTAAGAAACAAAGTGAGTATTTTTTCCCTTTGCACACATTAGCAGATTTGCAATCTTGTATAATGCTCTTCCTTCTGGAATTCCCTTTTCTTAATTGCTACTTGTCAAAATCTTACCCTTTAGTGAGCTATTTCAAATGCTGTTGTCTGCCTGAAGGATTTTCTGATTCCACACACATGATGTGGTCTCTCCTTTCTTTGTCCTTTATTGACCTGTTTTTTGATATTTTATAAAATGGGCCTCTTTCTGTTTTATATTATAGTAATTTAGTTATTACTCCCATAATCCTACTCCTACATTGTGTAGATTATTTGGAGAAAAATTCCTCCTTTGGGAAAAGAGCTAGAAAGCTATTATAGATGTACCTTTGTTTTTATGTCTTCTATTTGAAGAACAGTAGCATTGCACTCCATTCTGGGGTGGGTGGAAAGGAGACATGAAGGCCCCGACTTCTTCAAAATCAAGCATGAGAGGCATAATTCAAAGCCACCTCGCCCTGAATGAGCAATGGGAGGGAGTAACTGCTACCCAGAGGAAATAGCTGTAGCTGGGGAAAGGCTATCCAAGAGGAGCTGTGGAAACACCTACTGAAAAAACATAGCCCAGGAGGAGGGGAGCCAGGGAATAAATATTCTGACCCTTCTTCCATTCTACCCTCCATTTGCTGCTAATATTTACCACTGGCTAAATGCAATAGAAACCAGAGTACAAAGGAGCTAATTGATTGAATCCATAAAAGTCAGCCTCTTGATGCTTCAAGTTGTGTGCAGAAGAGTAGAGCCTGAATCTGAATGGACAGTTTACAGATTCAGTTAACAAACAATTTTCAGTTGTTAACAGAAGTTAGAGTAATCTATCTTAGCAGCATTGGGCTCAGATGGAGACTTAGGGCATGACTGTGCCGATGGCTAAAACAAGTAAAGCTTTGCACTGATCATCTTTTAGGCGCAAAATTAATTGGAAAATGTACAGTAAGCAGACAGAACGATAGCAGCTAATTTTTGGATCTTATTTTAGGGATTGTTGAAATATGAGCATTGAATAGCATCTACTAAAAGTCAATAATTTCCCACTATAATGAAATACAATAGCTATTTCCATTTTGGGTAGAATAAAATCATGTACTTGCTTATCACAAAAAGAGCCAGGGGAGAAATATCCATTAACAGTGTTGTCTTAGAGAGAATGTCAGCCTGGACTTGGTCAGAGGAAAGGAAAGACGTGAAGATTTTCCAGCAAAAAAAGTGCTCTTACGTGAAGCACAACCAAAGAAGGTCACTGCATAGACCAAATGAAGACGTCTAATTTAGTGTGTGGGGCCTGCAGAGCTGCTGCCTTTCAGTCAAAGCAGAATGAGGCAATACTGCTTGAAATAGCCCTGTGAACTCAGCGTGAAATTGCAGTGCTGGTGTGTTTAACCCCACTTCATATTGCTTTTCTTTTCTTGTTATTTTTCCTCCCCCCATCCAAGACTTGCAGTTGTTTTTCCTCAGGTTTCTCAGATGGGAAATATGTGTGATGATTCAGCATTGCACTCTGGCTTGCTAATGGACTGTCACAGAAAAGCGTTTGCCTTGCTCTGAAGCCCTCTTTTGACTAAAGTGTTGAGGTTCAAGTTCATTTACTCAAAGTATACATTTTTCTTCTTCAAAGAGGAGTTTTGTAGTCTTTTGGTCAGCTAGTAGGTGTCACCAAATACTATTTTGAGTCAGTGGATTGGAAACTTAGGAATTAAATTTCTCATTTCACAAAGGACATGAAATTTGACACTGCCAGGGATGCTCGCTGAATCCTGGCTTTTTTCTTTGATTGAGAGAAGGATATTTGGGAAGACCCATGGGTTGTTATTCCATGCTCCACAGCGAGGCAGCTCTATAAACATTCAATGATGATAGTGGACGGTGTGCACAACAATTTTGATAAAAATAATTTCAAACTATGAAAGAGAATGGGGAAATGAGTGTTTTAAAAATGTTTATGTTTCTTGGCAGTAATCTGTCTTAAATCGTTTGGACTTAGGATGTCCAAAATTGTAGCAAAGGTAATTCTAAAACTCATACTAGGACCATAAAACATGAACTTTTTATGAGTTTCCTCTAAGATGCCTTGTCATTGCAAAATTCAGGCAAGTTAGATCGTTTCTGTGCCACTGACGACATATCAATGCCTATGCTGCTGTGCATTAGGAGAAGAAACTTGTTCTTTCCAAGTGATGACTGCTTACAGTTAAAACAACTCACTCCTGTTGTCAGCCCCTGCCTTTCATTGCTGATATTGTCTTTTGCTTGAATTTGTATTAAATGATAAGGCCTCAAGAGAGAAGTACTAAGAGTATCTTCTCTACTTGCTTATGGTCCTTGGAAACTCAGAAATTATGAACACATGACATGAAGAAACCCATCTGCACCTGGATTTAGACCTCCCCCCAACCCCCGAACCTTTTAGAAGAGTATTTTATCTTGGAAGCAAAGTACAACTCTGCAACATTTTTTAAAATTTCATAATTCCAGGAATGGGACACTTTTCTTTTACAACTGATAGAAGTCTGTTGTTGCTATGTATTCTGCCACAAACCACATGAATGATGTTAAGTTCTACAACTCAAAACTCATTCCCTTATCTTCTACACCCTATTGTTTGGTCCTAGTTGAAATGGCGTTCATCATGGTACCACATGATGGTTGCGATTGTCACTGTTTTTATTCTATTCTTCTACAAATGAAAATGTAGCAGTAAAAGAAAAGTGCATGGTCTTTAAGAAGGGGTGATGGATGAAGCTGAAAATAAGGACTTAAGGATATAACTGGGGATGTGACTCCTATTACTGCCAGGGAAGGAAGAAAGAAAGGCTTGCTTGTATTATGGAAGTCCTGTGGTTTAGTCTAATACTAGTTTCTGAGAAATGGATGCTGGTCTCAGTTCGGTTTCAACGATTAAAAGATTTCAGATCTAGGCTTTACAGACTTGTAATAAAAGCATAGTAAGAAGTTAGATCATTGAACCTTAATTTCTTTAGCTATAAAATACGGGGGCCCTTGCTGGTGTGGCTCAGTGGATTGAGTGCTGGCCTGTGAACCAAAGGGTTGCTGGTTCGATTCCCAGTCAGGGCACATGTCTGGATAGGGGGCACTTGAGAGGCAACCACACATTGATGTTTCTCTCCCTCTCTTTCTCTCTCCCCTCTCTCTAAAAATAAATAAAATCTTAATAAATAAATAAAATATGGAGAATTCCTTTACTACCTATTTCCTTCTCAGCCTCAGTTAAGGTCTCTTTTCCCTCCATATATCTATCCTTTAAATATCTGTGTTTCCAGGCATATATTCTGAAACCTTTGCTTTTCTAGGTCTGCATGTTCTCCTTGAGTAACTTCAACTCATTGACTTTAACTGTGTATTGTATGCATTCTGACAGTCTTTCTGTTTAGATCATTTACATAATGTAATTATTATGTTTAAATTAAGGTTTACCATTTTATTATTTATTTATGCTTGTTGCCTCTTTTTTGTTGTTGTTGTTCCTTTTCCTAATTTATCCTTCTTGTTTTCTTTTGAGTTTTTGAAATTGTCTTATTATTCCATTCGAATCTATCAATTATATTATTGATTATATTATATTATTGATTATATTATTGATTATAATTGAATCTATCAATTATATTGATTGATTAAAGGATACAAAGGATCTCTTTGTATCCTTTTTTAGTGGGTTCTCTAAGGATTACAGTGTACATGCCTAACTCTTCACGGCGCAGTTAGAATTAAAGTATTAATATTCTTTACTAGCATATAGGCCCCTTTTCCCACTTACTTTTTTGTTTTCATTGTTTTATATATTATATGTACATACATTGCAACCCCATCAAACAATATTATTCTTTTGCTTTTAATTGTCAAACATCTTTTAAAGAATTTAAGAAAAGATTAATATTATATTACATAGATAGTTATCATTTCTGTTGCTCTTCCTTCATTCTTGATATTTTAAGTTTCTTTCTTGTATCATTTTCATTGTCTGAAGACTTTCTTTTTTTAAAGTATATTTTATTGATTATGCTATTACAGTTGTCCCATTTTTTTTTCTCCCAGTTACCCGCCCTTCTGCCCTGCATCCCCCACCCTCCAGCATTTCTTTCCCCTCCCTTGGTTCATGTCCATAGGTTGTAGATATGAGTTCTTAGACTTTCCTATTTCCTATACTATTCTTAACCTCCCCCTGTCTATTTTATGTCTACCAATTACGTTTCTTATTCCCCATACCTTTTCCCCCGCATTGTCCTCCTTCCCCTCCCCACTGATAACTTTCCATGTGGTTTCAGTTTTTGTGATTCTGTTCCAGTTCTAGTTGTTTGCTTAGATTTTGTTTTTGTTTTTTAGGTTCAGTTGTTGATAGTTATGAGTTTGTTGTCATTTTACTGTTCATAGTTTTTATCTTTTTCTATTTCTTAGATAAGTCCCTTTAATATTTCTTATAAGGGCTTGGTAATGATTAACTCCTTTAACTTTACTTTATCTGGGAAGCACTTTATCTGCCCTCCCATTCTAAATGAAAGCTTTGCTGGACAGAGCAATCTTGGATGTAGGTCCTTGACTTTCATGACTTGGAATACTTCTTTCCAGCCCCTTCTTGCCTGCAAGGTTTCTTTTGAGAAATCAGCTGTCAGTCTTATGGGCACTCCTTTGTAGGTAACTGTTTCCTTTTCTCTTGCTGCTTTTAAGATTCTCTCCTTATCTTTAATCTTGGGTAATGTACTTATGATGTGCCTTAGTGTGTTTCTCCTTGGGTCCAATTTCTTTGGGACTCTCTGAGCTTCCTGGACTTCCTGGAAGTCTATTTCCTTGGTCAGAGTGGGGAAGTTCTCCTTCATTATTTGTTCAAATATGTTTTCAATTTATTACTATTCCTCTTTTACTTCAGGGTTGTCTGACACCCCTATGATTTAGATGTTGGAACATTTAAATTGTCCCAGAGGATCTTAAGCCTCTTCTCATTTTATTTGAATTCTTGTTTCTTCATTCTGTTCTGGTTGGATGTTTATTTCTTCCTTTTGTTCCAAATTGTTGATCTGAGTCCTGGTTTCCTTCCCTCCTCTGTTGGCTCCCTGTATATTTTTCCTTTATTTCACTTTGTATAGCCTTCATTTCTTCCTTCATTTATGACTGAGCTCAATCAATTCTGTGAGCATCCTGATTACCAGTGTTTTGAACTCTGCATCAGATAGGTTGTCTATCTCCTCATCACTTAGCTCTTTTTCTGGAGTTTTTATCTGTTCTTTCAGTTGGGCCATATTTCTTTGTCTCTGCACACCTATTATGTTGTAAGGGGAGGAGCCTTAGGTATTCACCAGGGAAAGGGAATCCTCTTTGCTGCACTGTGGCCCTGTCTATGGGGGAGAGGTCAGAAAGGGAACAATGACACTGGCTTGCTCCACTCTAGCTCCACTTTCCAACAGGTTCTCCTGTGAGACTGGGAATTTCTCCTTCCTTCACAACTCCCACAGGATTTTATAGCTAGAGGTCTTTAGTTTCCCACTCTACCAGTTCCTGCTTCATGGCAGGCCCTCTTTGCCCCACTGCCCATCTCCACCCCTCCTACCACTCTGGATGAATGTTTTTTTAACTCCTTGGTTGTTGGAGTTCCATGCAGTTTGATTTTCTGAAAGTTCTGGTTGTTTATTTTTTTTAAGTTGGTTTTTATTCTTTTGGTTGTGTGAGGAAGTGAAGCATTTCTCCCTATGCCTCCATCTTGGCTAGAACTCTGAAGAGCTTTCTTTAGAAATTCTTTTACAACAGGTCTGCTTACAACTAATTCTCTTATTTTTCCTCTATCTGAGAATGTCTTCATTTTACCTTTTTTAAAAGATTTTATTTATTTATTTATTTTTAAAGAGAGAGGAAGGTAGGGAGAAAGAGAGGAAGAGAAATGGCGATGTGTGGTAGAAATACTTATGTATTGCCTCTCACCACCACTACCCCCCAACAGGGGACTAGGCCCACAGCACAGGCATGTGCCCTGACTAGGAATTGAACTAGTGACCTTTCGCTTTGAGGAATGATGCCCATCCAATTGAGCCACACCAGTCAGGGCTCACCTTGGTTCTTAAAGACCAGATATAAAATTCTGGGTTAACAGGCCTTTCTTTCAGTACTTTAAAAACATTATTTCACTTCTTTTTCTGTGAGTAGTCTGAGCCCACCTGGCAACTCCAGGTTGACCAGATATCTGCATTTTTTAAACCTTCATTTTATCATTCTTCTTTATTTGTCTTCCTCAAGGAGTTTCTATTATAAAACTCTGCCTGCCTTTTCTCTTTGTCTGCTTAAAATGTACTTTTGTGTAGCTTTTTACTCTTTAGAACCAGTTAGAAAATATCTGACAAAAATCACTCATTGCAGATATCAATGGTTAATAAATGATTACTGTGTTTCCCTTCCCAGAAGGATTTCTTTTAAATATGGGCATCTTGAAAATTGAGCAATGCCTTAATTAAACAAATGAAGTGTTGTCATACAGAATTCTAAACCCCATGCTTTTGTATAGAGATGTTAGCCACACAGACACTCCTGGTACCTCAAGTTACAGGAGGCAGCAGCCGCCTTTACATTTGTGATGTTTCAGCCACTTCGATGGTGAAGAGACTGGGAGAGCCCTACAAGGCCAGCAGTGGCTTACAGATTTTTGCTTTTTCTTGACATTACCTCTGGCCTTAAATAGGCAAGAAGTATGAAAAAAAATTGAATTTCTTATTTAAATTTTAAACTTTAAATTTTTTACTTTTAGCTCTTTTGGCAGAAGATATGAGTTGTTTTGAGAAGAGACTCCAAATTGGTGGCTGAATACCTTTACCCCAGTCTACTTTAAGTTAAATAAATAATGTCAAATCTTAGAAGATGCTATTTTGGAGAGTAAAAAGGCTTGACTTATTTTTGCAAAGTGATATTCCAAAGACAAGTTGTTAAAATGGCCTTGTTTTGTAAGGATCTCAAAGTCCCTTTGCCTCAAGATTTCTGGAAGGTATATTAGTTCTGTTTTATAAAAAACATAAACTGAAGCCTAGAGAAGTTGAGAGACCTTCTGTAGGGTATACAGTGAGTTCCCATATTGGAAGAAGGAACTTTTGTCTTGGGGCTAAAATTCTAGCACTCTGCCATATCTCCGTTGTAAAGAAGCTCTGCTGGTCAAGGGAGGGGTGGGAGTGGGGGGAGGCTGCAGTCCGCCTCCTGACTGGTGCCTTGAGTTGGCTGAGGTCAGCCAGAGAGGGAGGCTAAGTCATGGTGATGCTTTGATTTGTGTTGGTGTGTGATTTATCCACTCTGTTAGACAAGCTACTTTCTTCCCCTGTTCCTCAGGCAGTCTTATTGCTGGAGATGACTGTCAGCTGCTTTCTCTGCGTAGCCACCATCACATGCCCCAGCACCGGAGCCTGGGAAGCCTGACCACAGACCAGCATCTCTGAGGCATGAATAATTAGGTAGACATAATGGAAGGCACTCACTCTACCCTCCAATTGTGTAAGCCCATTACTGAACTCTGCCACATCAGCTTCTATCTTCCAAGGGGGGAAGTCAGAGGATTTTCGTACAAGGGCACTGTAACTCTAGACAGATTCAATAAAGGGTTTCATAACTGCTATCAAGTTAGGGAGGGGTCAGACATCATCAGCCTCAGCCTGCAGCCGAATGAACATCCGGGAGACATATTTTTCAAGCAGACTCCCACAAAAGACATTCTCACGGAGCTATACAAACTCACAGCAGAGAGGGAGAGACTGCTGGACAATCTTCTAAGCTCAGACCACATCCTGGGGATCACGATGGGGAACCAGGAGGGGAAGGTGTCGGAGCTGTCAGTGAGCCTGGCCCCTGAGGACGACAGTTTCCAGAGTGCTGGCAACTGGCAGGGCGAGCCCCTCGTGGGCTGTCTCAATAAGAGGAGCACCCATGGGAACAAAAAGCCCCGGAGGTTTGGTGGAAGCAGAGAGAGCATGGAGGTGCTCCCACAGAAGGGGACAAGAAGGAAAGGACACGGGGGCCAGGAATCGGCTCCACAGATGGAGAGGGACCACATCTGTTCTAGCAACTCCATTCCTCTTTCTCGAGCAAGGCCTAATCTTCTGCTTCTAGAGGAGAGAGGCAACTTGCTCCCAAGAAGGCCACTTACCTCTTCCCTGCAGAGGACAGAAAGCTGCCTCCCAGAGACCCCCAGGATGCTGGACCCTGACCCTGGCTTTGGGAGCTTTGGTATGGCTTCGGAGGATGCTAAACTTGGAGGAAGAGGGTTGCCCCCTGCCTGCAGCTCCACAGAACCAGGGGATGGTGGTGCTGGGAGGCTACAGAGGGCACCTCGCAGACTGGCACGTCAGCAAACATGTTCCTCAGGAAGTCACGAGGATGCTGAGAAGCATTCACATGTAGACAGGGGCCGGAGGAAGTCTGCTGAGCAGGCTCACAAGAAGAAACCTGTTCCCAAAGTGGTGGCCAAAGTCCAGGATCTGTCTGCTCAAGTACAGAGAGTAGTTAAAGCGCATCCTGAGGGCGAAGGAAGGATTGCTTTTTGCCCCGGAGCTCAAGCTGAGTTCATACCTAGTGCAGACTCACTCAGCCTCCAAGGAGCCAAGGCTGGAGCTCATGGTTCCAAGCAGCGGAGCAAAAAGCAGCAAGGGGACAGGTCATTACAGTCATCAGCAAGGGAATATCCTCCAGCCAGCATCGAGGCGGCTGTGAACAAGGTTCTCCTGAAGGTGATAGAGAGTGAGAAGTTAGTTGAAGCCACTCAAGGGAAGAGGCTGGGTTTCCCCCACGGTACTACGGCCACCCACACCCTCCCAGACTCTAGAAGCAAGAGGAGAGCTGAGCTTTCTCTGAGTGGCCACAAAACCTTGTTTCTCGACCCGCCCCACAGTGCTGGCCCTGAATCCTCACAGGGCGGAGGTGATGAGAAGAGGCCGCCCCCCCCAGCACTGGCAGCCCTGGGCATGGTATTTAATAATTCATCCTCTCAGTCTGGCATAAACAAACAGATGTCACCTGTTCCCTCACCTCTACCTCCAAGGCCTCCCAGCCCTCAGCAGCATCACAAGATCCTCCGGCTGCCTGGTGAGAGGGAAGCCGCTCTTGATGACTCTCCTGCTAGAAAGAGTGGTACCTTCTCTGGGTCCACCTCTGCTGACACCTTGGAGCCATCATCCTCTGCGAAGGTCACGGAGACCAAAGGAGCCAGCTCGGCCTTCCTCAGAGCAGACCAACCTCGGTTGGTGCCTGGGGAACCTTTGGAAAAGAGCTTGGGGTCCGGGAAGAGCACAGCTCAGCCTCAGCACCAGCCGCCTCCAGGTTAGTCCCTGTTTAAGATGCTTTACATCTGTTTTTTTTCAGTGATTCACAAATTGCTTATACTATTCAGAGGCTGGTTAATTAACAATGACCCAAAATTCCTGAGCCTGTTAGTCAATTCTCCTCGTAGCAAGGAGACTGGGAGTGGTATGGGGAAGTGCAAAGATTGTGAGAACGGTGGTAACTTGGAGAGTCAGAGGTGTAGCTGCTTCCATGTGCAGTGCTTTCTGCATGTCTTCATTTTATTCTATCTTGGCAGGCGCATGCTAGGGCGGCCTCCGTGGTTGTTTAACACAGGCCTCTCGAAGGCAGCAGAAACGAACGGGCAGAGAGAAGCAGCCACTTGTAGCTGCCTTTGGTGCAAACACTGGACCGTTGGCCACTCGACCTCGACCTTGCTGCTCGTGCCGTCGGAGTGGCCGGAGTCTGCCAGGACTCTGCAGGCAGGAGAGCAAAGAGCACACTGTGTGCTGCCTTCTGTCTTTCGTCAGAGGCTTATGTCACTTGTTTTTGTTTTTAGTAATCACCTTTGCAGCGTCATGATTTTATGCCAAAAACTTTTTTGGTGCCATGTTTACCAGAGGTGAGATTAATTCAGTCTGATTTGAGGAGACTTAGTTCAGATTTACTTTTACTCTGTTTTTTTTTCAGTTTCCTAAAGGAGCACAAAGTAATGTTTGCCCTGAAGTTATAACTTATTTATAAGTTACTACAGCCACTGGTATAACATCAGTTCTTATGCAAAAGGGGTGAAAGAGATAATCTGGCTTGTATGCTTAATGTGCTTTGAAAATTTTGCATGAACATAATTAGGGAGTTCTGTAGGTGGGTTCAATCAGACGGGGAAAAAAGACAACAGAGTATAAATGCCGCTCTTGTATCCATTACATTTTCCAGGCCAATGTGGCCAGATGCTCAGGGTTTTGTATGCCGGTGTGTGGGTAACAAGTTCTTTCTCAGTGTCCCTTCAGCAGCATATGGTCAATGCTCTGTCTAGGGAATAGTTTGTAATACAATATATGGCGTCTTAAAGGTTAGGGCAAACATCCTGGCAATTTTTGAGATAAAAATACCTATCTAGGAAAGAAAAACTTCAAAAGCTTTCTGTCCATTTTGAATTCTTGACATTTTAAAAATTTCTCTAAATTATTGGCAAGGGGGTGGCTCCTTTAAAAACATGGCAAATGGTTTCAACTTATTGTTTGTAATACATTGATCTTAGTTTGAAAAGACTTGCTTTTTTCATAATATAACATTATCTGCATCACCAAGAAAGTCATAGAATTATAGAGTTTATGGCATGTATCCTTAAACCCTAGTGATGAGAAGTCTTTCTCCCTGTGGATACTTCAAAATACTTGGAAAGGAAGCTCTCTACAAATATTAGGTGAGAAACTTTTGGCAACATGGGTGTCATATGGTTACGTGCACCCTGAAGGGTCCTTTTAGAAATCTCACCAATTCTAGGATCGTGCATGCCCCTCATCCAGGAACTGTGCAGTAAACACATTGAGCTTCAGTAAATCTTTTTCTCCCTGATTTAGAATTATCTTTTTATTTTATTGTCCTTTTTCCATATACAAATATTATGAAAAGCTCTGTCATATCTGGGTCAAGGCAGGCCCAGAGGACATTCAGTTTCTAGATGATTGACCTTGAGCCCACTGAAGGGCAAGTTCAACAGATGATCACTTTCCTTTGGCTTCTCCATAGAATTGCTCAGAACTATTCCCTTTACCTTGGTTCCAGATCTTCCATTGGGATTGTTAGTAGCCCTTTCTGAAACCAGTCAGTAAAATCACAGGGATTCCTTCCCAGGAAGACCACTTGTGCTTTAACTTTATAAAAGGAGTTGGAAAGGGAAGGAGAATAGGGGTGTGGAGTGACCATTTTTTTCTTGCATGGTTAACTTTCCTTTTGCTGGGACCTTTCCCTAGGACATCCAAACATGACCTTTTATCTCGGCCCTCCTTTGAAAACCATGAAGGGAAGGAGTTCTCCAAAGACTATTTCTGATCTGTTTCCTGTGTCCTTTTCCCCTTTCCTTTTTTTAATTTCCCTTTTCTGTAGCCATGAGTCCTCTTCATATTCTGGATCCTTCCGTGACTTTCTGCAGCTGGTAGGTAGGTCCATACAGGGAGACTTTTCCTGCTTTTAACTGCCTTTGTCTTTCACTTTATTTCTCCTGCCACCTCACCCCACCAGAGGAGGGGTCTGTAACTCATTTCCTGTCACTGTGCAGTGGCTCTGTATCTGAATCCACCTCCTCCTTTCTCCCTGTCGACTATTATTACCAGGTTGAGTTTATGGTCCGTGGACATTCATTTCCTGTGGAAATAACATGTAGGTATTTTATTGAAATGATGTGTTAACATTGAATGCTCCCATTAACTGCTCAAGTAAGAGATTAAGTCTGGCAAAAGTAATCAGGTCCATTTCCAGTTGGAAGATTCTTAAGTGTTATGGACAAGTAGTAATTCCCAGGAAAGAGTGGGATCCACTTTTCATAGGACCAAGCCGTTAAAGCCAGCACTACTGTCCACGCAGAAGAGAGCTTAAAGGTATCACAGAGGCTCTTGGTCCATGACCTATTGGCTTTGTAGTTTTCCTAACTTCATTCTAGGGGGTACGTACAGGAACTTCTTGTTGGGTGGTGATGTGATCCAACAGAGAATATATTAACAATGAGTTAGTGGCCAGATTTGTCTTCTCATCATCCACCCCCTTTCCTCCTCACCCCTCCCCCACCTTGGAATTGGTTTTATAGTCTTTTATTTGGGAATGGAAACTGCTGCAGAATGTTCCCAAGCCTTTGTACAATGTGGTCTTTTCTCAAACCTTGAGGGACTCTAGTTGGGCAAGCCCGCATAGCAGTGGTGTTGGGGCTGGGATTCCTTTCTGTTTTGATTATTTCTTTTACCTTTGATCTTCAGGAGACCCTTTTAATGCCAGAAGAATCACATGAACTTGGCTCACCATCCTCAGGAAAATGCCCAGTGTTTTAGTGTGCTCCTCAGCAATCTTGTGATCTTTTCCTTTGATTGAAGTCACTGAGGTGGCGATGGAAGCATATGCCTCGGGGATAATTCTTCCCGATGTTGTGAATCATTTGACCGATTCTTGTACCCGTGAAATGATGTAGTTAATGTCCGTGGATTGAGGGTTGAGAGGCATAATCGTGATAGATTTTATTCTATCTAATGCTATTGTCAAAACTTTGATTCCTCTCTGGATATATATTATGGGACATAGATATAATTTCTCCCTACATGAATTCTGAGATTTGATGCAATTCCAAGAAAATTTTTAAAAAAGCTTACAACATTAATGGAGATATATAGCCATTTAAGATTACTACGAGAAGTATGTAGAAAGATTACTGCAGAAAGTATATAGAAAACTCTGTAGTTAATGTTAAAAAGAAAATAATATTCAAAAGTTGCATGTACCATCTTATATCCATATAAGACAAATATAAGAATTAAATTGACATGAAATACATTGCTATATACTTTTAAGAAAGTAAGGGGCTGGCATTTGAGACTATGTGTAATGTTGACCCAGCAGGGGGTGACTTTTAGGAATTTAGCTTACATAAGTAGATGCAGTAGTAAGAACGCGTGCATAGGGTGTTTACTGCAGCATTGTTTGTAGTGCCAAAGGCAGCTGGAAAAATTTTGAATGTCCAACAGTAGAGAAATGGTTAAATAAATCGTAGTATATTTATATTCTGTAATATTATGAGGGTATTCAAGGTAGTGAACTAGATCTATATCTAGCAAGTTGCAAAGTAATGCATAGCATGCTCTCAGATTTGTAAAGACAGTATTCACCCTTCTCCACATATGTGTATGTATGTTAAGTATGGCTTTGAATATCATGGAAACAGGTATAGAAACAGGCTGGCCTGCCCTCACTGGTGTGGCTCAGTGGATTAAGTGCTCCCTGTGAACCAAAATGTTGCCGGTTCAATTCCCCATCAGGGCACATGCCTGGGTTGAGGGCCAGGTCCCCAGTTGGGGGCCTGTGAGAGGCAACTGATCAATGTTTCTCTACCTCTTTTTTTTTGCCCCTTCCACTCTCTCTAAAAATAAAATAAATAATAATAAAAAGGAGAAAGACTGGACAGGCTGTTCACATTCTTTATGTGGGGGCAAGGCAGGGTGAGGCGGGGAATGAGATGATGGGGAAGGCTCTAGAAGCACTGGGGAAGAACATTAAGTTTTTTTCTTTACATCTACATTGTCTCACTGGTTGTGGTGAATGTGTTATTTTTAAAGAGTGACTGTTTAACTACTTTTTAAAGAAATAAATACACCTAAAGTGGTTGTGTGTGTGTGGTAGGATTATAGATAAACCACATTTTTCTGTATTTCTGCCATGTCCTTTAATGAGGCATAAGTCCAGCATTGAGACTGCAGCATTGCTAGGAAGGGAAATGCAGGTTGCCAGGGAGCTGTGAAAGCAGTGCCCCAGAAGGACTAGTCAGGGACATAGGGCTGGGTGAGAACAGAGCATTATCCAGAAATCAGGGGGAGGCACTTTGGAAAGGCTCCTGGATTAAACAAGTGCTGACAGGTGACTGACATCCCCAGGCCTGAAGGAACAAGGGGAGCAGATGTCATTGGAACCTCAGACAGGGGAGTTGAATGGAGAGGACCACATGGGAGCAGTGGCCTGTGGTAGGGGTACCTGGCAGAGAGAAAGCTGTGGGAATAAATATCCTGGCCTCACTTTTCTTTCATCTTCTGCCTGGAAACCTCTCCTAACTGAACCAACCAGAAGGAAATATGTTAAGGGAGTTGGTAGATGGGATCTACAAGGTCAGTCTTCTGGAGCCAAGCACATGTGGAGAAGGGTAGAGAGTGGATCTGGAGGGGCAAGTGAGAGACAAGATGATGCAGATAGACTGAGCCACAAGGACCAAGAAGTGTAGAAAGATACAAGGGTATTTTATTTATTTGTTTGTCTCCTTAAAAAAAAATGTTGTTCGCCCTGGCTGGTGTGATTCAGTGGATTGAGTGCCAGATTGTGAACCAAAGGGTCGCCAGTTTGATTCCCAGTCAGGGCACATGCCTGGGTTGCAGGCCAGGTCCTCAGTTGGGGGCACACAAGAGGCAACCACACATTAATGTTTCTCTCCCTCTCTTTCTCTCTCCCTTCCCCTCTGTCTAAAAGTAAATAAATTAAATCTTTAAAAAAATCCCAAAACTTAATAATTTTTTTCAAGTATAATTGTCTCCATTTCCCTACCCCCACCCCCACCCACCTCAGCCATCACCACCTCCCACCCTCAATCCTACCCCTCTTTGGCTTTGTCCATGTGTCCTTTATACACGTTCCTTGATGACCCTTCCCTGTTTTCCCCACGTTTTTCCCCTCCCACTTCCCTTCTGATTACTGTCAGTTTATTCTTTGTTTCAGTGTCCCTGGTTATATTTTGCTTGCTTGTTTGTTGATTAGGTTCCACTTATAGGTGAGATCATGTGGTGTTTGTCTTTTACCACCTGGCTGATTTCACTTAGCATGATGCTCTCCAGTTCCATCCATGCTGTCGCAAAAGGTAGGAGCTCCTTCTTTCTTTCTGCTGCATATTATTCCGTCATGTAAATGTACCAGTTTTTTGATCCATTCATTTACTGATGAGCACTTAGGTTGCTTCCAGCACTTGGCTATTGTAAATTGTGCTGCTATGAACATTGGGGTGCACAGGTTCTTTTGGATTGGTGTTTCAGGGTTCTTAGGATATAATCCCAGCAGTGGAAATGCTGGGTCAAAAAAGGCAGTTCCATTTTTAGTTTTTAGTTTTCTGAGGAAATTCCACAATGTTTTCCACAGTGGCTGCACCAGTTGGCATTCCCACCAAGAGTGTACTAGGGTTCCCTTTTCTCCACAACGTCGCCAGCATTTGTTGTTTGTTGATTTGATTATGATGAACAATCTGACTGGCATCTCATACTGGTCAGAATGACCAGTCAGAGTGACTGGTCAGAATGAGAAGTGGTATCTCATTGTGGTTTTAATTTGCATCTCTCTGATGGATAGTGATACGGAACATCCTTTCAAATGTCTCTGGGCCCTCTGTGTGTCTTCCTTGGAGACGTGTCTCTTCAGGTCCTTTGCCCATTTTTAATTGGGTTGTTTGTCTTCCTGGAGTGGAGTCATATGAGTTCTTTATATATTTTCGAGATCAAACCCTTGTCTGAAGTATCCTTTGCAAGTATGTTCTCCCATGTGGTT
This sequence comes from Tonatia bakeri, assembly GCA_004024845.1. NCBI lineage: Eukaryota > Metazoa > Chordata > Mammalia > Chiroptera > Phyllostomidae > Tonatia > Tonatia bakeri. The sequence continues at coordinate 103,586 of PVIA01003793.1, forward strand.
GGTTCTCTATTCATTTTGCTGATGTTTTCTTTAGCCGTGCAGGAGCTTTTCATTTTGACAAAGTCCCACTTGTTTATAGATGGTATTTTAAATGAGCAATAAGGTAAAGAAAGATGCGTGGTATATGTTTTGTTATAGAACACTGGTTATCTTGGTAATAAATAATTATTGCACTGTTTCATTCCTTTGCTGTATGAGCTTCCTACCTCTTAATGTAATTAGGTCTATTGTCTTATCGTTTAAAGTTCAAAAACAGAAAAAGTGGAGGAATTGGAAGACCTGGTAATACAGTTTTCAGTCTGTGAATTCAGAAAAAATCATCTGGTTTTCAAATAAAAAGCTCTTGTATTTATCAGTGATTGACAACACATTGTGCTTGGTTGCTTTCTATGCAAAACATGAGAAGAATTGAAAAATATCTCCCCCAATTATATCAAATTAAGAATAACTAATTTTCATATGAAATATTGAATAGATTTTCTACCAATCAACAACTTGTATTTTGAGCTCCTTATAAAAAAAATGTGTTTCTCTCATTCAGATTGTGTTTCTCAAAAAAGAATATGCTTTAAAGGCCAAGACCTGATATTTAAAGATCCCAAACCAGCTTTACATAAATGAATTTTCTGCTTGGTTAATATGCAGTTGGCATTGAGGATAGCTCCTTCTGTTGAATTGTTTTTCATTTGTCTCTTTCCTAGTCTTGGAATCAGAGTACAAGGTTTGAAGCAAGGATGGCAGTCTGTGGTCCTAGGCCAAATGCATCCATCTCTTTTGAAGAAATATAGACATGGAAGAATTAACACTGTGATAAAAAGTAACAGCCACTAAGAATTCTAAAAGAGAGACAATTTTTTAAATAAATAGAGATTAAGTTTTGAAAAAATGTTTATTAAATATGCACAGGGTATGGCAAAAGTAGATTTACAATTGTGAATACATGAAACAGAGTTTATTTGTATATTATTATTTATTTATTAACTATTATTTTCCATAGAAATACCTATAAGCATACTTTTGCCTCCCCCCTTCCCATATTTTCACATCACTCAACTATTCTGCCTTATAGTGTCATTAGTTGGGGCACAAAAAATAAGACAAACTTTGAAGGTTATCATTGGATTAAAAGCATTTTATCAAATTGATACAGTACTGAATATGTGTGCTTTTCTTAATTCTTCATGGCCTCTCCTGGAGATCCCCTCCAGGGGAAAAAATGGAAAAAGCTTTTGAGAACAGTAGACACCAACTCTGGGCCTACTTTCTACCTCTTGATAGTTTTTATCAGATAAATGACCTTTACTGCCTACCTTACTTTATCCACTTTCTGATCACTTATAAAAATCATATGTAATTCCTCTTAGAGAGTCCTTAAATGGGGATCAACCCATGCTGTTTGGTACATTGTTGTGGCTTCTAGGCTGTGATATTAGGCTAGACCATCCCCCCAGATTTCCTCTGAGGGCCCTGGAAGCTCAGCTGCCTGCTGTCTCATGGTCCAGAGTCTCCTCACTCTCACAAAAGGCCTTGGAGTTCTTTCCGCAGTCATGCATTGTCACAGTACCTGGGACAAGAGGCTTTCTGTGGCCCACTGCCTTATAGGTAAGAATTTGAGACTAGGTCAGATTAGGATTCAGATATATATCGGAGGTGGAGGGACCCATGGGGTCCTTGAAGGATACTGAATAATAGGGAAGGGCAGTGGACAATGGAAGAAGTATCATGAGAGAACAGGCCTGGACCAAACAATCTGTATACAGATAATTTCTTGAACTCTAGCAGAAGGGGTGTTGGCATGAAGGGAAAGATAACTTTGTCCTCAGAAGCCCAGTAGCTTTGCGGGTGGAAGAGCAGTTTTAGAGGGGCAGAAACGTTCTGACCAGAGTGAGAGCAAAGCCGCAGCCACTGTGGCCTAGAAGAGGTTAGCAGCCCAAGGGCAGCAGGGTGACAGAGTAATAGAACCCAAGGTGGTGAGGGCAGCAGTCCTCAACCCCATAACTTGTGGGTCCACTGGAGGGCATAGTGGGAAGGAAGACCCTGAGAAAAGACCTACAGTAACTTACTACCAAGCAAGTGAATGAGGGTTTCAGACACTGAGATTCAGGGGTTTTTTTTGGCAGTTTTATTCTCAATAAGGCAGTAAGTTGGATCATCCAGGTTTCACGTATTTTTTCTAAAAGGTTCTGATATGGGTTTTTTGTTTGTTTAAGCTTAAGTTAAAAAAAAATTTTGTGTAGGGGGTGGGCTTTAATATTTTATTTATTTATTTTTAGAGAGAGGGGAAGAGAGGGAGAGAAATGCTAATGTGTGAGAGATGCATTGACCTGTTGCCTCTCACACGCCCCTGTCTGGGGACCTGGCTGGAAAACCAGGCATGTGCCCTGACTAGGAATTGAATCTGCCACCTTTTGGTTCCCAGGCTGTCACTCAATCCACTGAGCCACACCAGCCAGGGCTAAAATTATGACTTATAGTTTTACATTTGTGGGGAGAGCCCCAAAATAATCCTGTGACTGATTAAAGCTGTTGGTTTCCGTGTTCGCCCAGGGCAGTTGTAGAGAGAGTAAATAACATATGTGGCTGGAGCCTAAATATAGTCTCCCTGGGTTCAGGCATGGGTCTCAGCACGTCTGGATAATTACATGGTTAGACCTGTCGCAAGCTTTGTGCTTCAGTGCCCAAAGGATTGTCCTAGGGCTGAGCTCCTCCTGAGGAAAGCAGGATTTGAGGCACAGGAGGATGCATCCACCCTAGGGGGGCAGAACAGTACTGAAAACAGCATGATGTGTGACCCCCAGGCTTTTTGCTGGCTCAGTTCTCTGAACTCATGGTTGGGTGGTAGAGAGAGAAGACTTCAATGGAAAAAGCATTGTGAAAAGTTACAGAGTAATTTTACTAAAATTTCCTTAAGATATTGAAGACAGAGTCTGCCTAAAAGTACACAGACCTGTGGTTGAAGAGTCCCTGCTTGAGGTGCTGTTGAAGCAGTGTGGCTGGGCACCTGGTGGAATGAGCCCGCCTTTATCTCATACTAAGGAGAAGTGGACGTGTGGGAGAGGCAGGCAGTAGTGTCGTGGGAACCCATCTGGTACCTTAGCTGCATCAGCCCTGGTGACAGTTCTAGCAGCATCAAGAGGCACGTTTAACAGTCAGAACCGGAGGGAACAGCAGTGATAATGGGAGAGTTGCATCTGTGAGCCCACGTGATCCCTAGAATGATTCAGAGAAATGGGGAGGGGGAGGGGTGCACCCACGCTGGTTGAGCCAGAGACAGAGTGCTGTTGTGCCTTGTTGCTACTCCCAGGCTGCTTTTGCTGGAAGAAATAATATCTAATTCATAGGGTTCTTTTGAGAATCAAGTAACATATACGAGGGGGACCCAAAATAAACCAGAAGTATCTTCTGGAGGGCAAGCCCTTTGTAATACAGTCTTCCCCTGCTAGGTGCGTTCTAGGAACCCAGCTGTATCAGTGTACCAACTGGCACTGCTGTAAGAGGCTGTGTTCGGCTTCAGTGAATTTGTTTTTGAAGACTCAGCACATTTGCCCATTTCAGGATGGGTGATTTACAAGCACACCTGCCCACACCATGCTGAGTGCTCAGCAGTTTTTGACCAAAAATGGCATGACTCCCTTGCCCCACCCTCCCTATTCACTGATCTGGCCCCAAGCGATTTTTTTGTTTGTTTGTTTCCCGGGATGAAAAAAATCCTCCAAGGGAAACGTTTTGCCTGCCGATGTGGAAGAGATGAAACAAAAAATGGCAGAAGCAGTAAAAGGCATCAAAGTCAACAAGTTCAAAAACTGATTTGAGCAGTGGAAAAAACTGCTTGATAGGTTTATTGCATTAAATGGAGAGTACTTGGAAGGTGACTGAAGTTTAACTATCTGAATAATTATGCAATTTTTAATAAATAAATTCCAGAGTTTTTTGGGGTCCCCCTCATAATATTGATGAAAATGCTTTAGAAAATATTAGCTTTATTACAATTACAGAGCATCGTTGCTTCAGAAGGAAGAAAGAATTTTAATAATTTACTCTTTTTGATGTTTTTCAATGATGAAATGATATTACAAACAGTTCACACCTGGCCTATTCTATGTGGATTTCTTGATTTTCTCTCAGTTAAAGTGGCTACATTTACTTCTATTTTTAAGTCACTTATATAGCATTTTTTGGTCTGTATGTTAGTTTTGAATTTCTACCTAATTTATAAAAAGCTTGGTGATAGTGATCATAGCTGGTAACTCTGATGTCCTCTTTATCGAGTCTAGCTGAAAACTGGCTCACTCAATAGCTTTTGAATGTAATCGGGTGGGGGGGGTAATTTTTGAATTGAAGTAAGTAAAAAGAAATTACAATTACATTTTTGATACTAATGTCATTCCGTCATGAAATTATAAGTTAAAGGATGTTTAACAAAAGCAAATCCGAAGTTCTTTTTCTTTGTTCCTACCAATTGTTGCTGAACCACCTGAAGTCATATCTTCCCCCTACATAGCTTTTCCAATTTATTTATTTTTAATCCTCACCTGCATATATGTTTGTTAATTTTAGAGAGAGAGGAAGGGGGAGGGGGGAGAGAGAGAGAAACAATGATGTGAGAGAGAAGCATTGTGTGGTTGCCTCTCATATATGCCCAGACTAGGGATTGAACCCACAACCTAGGTGTGTATGTGCCCCAACTGGGGGTTAAACCTGCAACGTTTTGGTGCACAGGACAACATTCTAACCAACTGAGCCACCTGGCAGGGCAGCTTTTTCAGTTTCTTCAACTAATATTAATTTTGTTCATCCCAATATCTCTATCTTTTATTTTTTATGTGAAAACAATAGGTTTGGAACATCAATTATTATGTGAGAATACATATTTTATAATATTCTTTCATTTTTTCTATATCAATCTCAAATTCAGATCACGCTTTTGAATGTAGGATTCTCTTATACTTAAATGGGTGATTTTCAGCTCCTTGAATAGTGTGACACAGGGTGGTCAATATATATTGGTTTAATTAAAATTTTTAGCTGTTGACTTTAATTAAAAATCACCCTCCAATTTATGAGTGACAAGGCAGTGACTGCGAGGGGCAGAGTGCCCTAGGAGTAGTTGAACGGAATGGCTGGCAGTTCCTGCAGCTCATGTGCCATAGCAGAGGGAAGTGGGCTGTCCCCACCGTGTTCTTGGTGTCTCGCCCTCATTTGGAACCTGTTTCTGCCAGTGATGGAATCTATCAGAACTGAAACAGATGTTTCTCATGTTCATGTTTTAAAAAGACCTCCTCCAAGACAGTAGCAGTGTTCTGTGTTCGTCATTACTAACCGGGAGTCAGGTTCAGTGCATGTTCAGGCATGCACTCAATAATGGCTTCGTTGAATGAATGTGTAAGTGGGTGAATGAATGGTGAGAAAACTCGGTCTGCCAACTGGTAACAGGGACAAATACTCCCCATTTATCCTATGTTAAACAGAATGAAATTGGTTTCGTACCATATTATGTGATTATTATCATGCTATCTTGATAGATAATGCTTTATTTATTAACTAACCTTAAAAGTATTCATCTCTGCATAGGTTTAGGAATCTGAATGTACTCAGAGGACAGGACTAAAATCAAATGGAACTTGGGTTCTCGAAGCCACACTTTTTGTGAAAAAAGAAAATGTTCTTTTAACTGGAATAATTTTATAACAATCAATTTTTCATGAACAGACCATTTTTAATTTTAAGATAAGACTTAACTTTATTGTCAACAGCAGCCACTGGGGTATGTAGTCAAGCGATCAAACTGGAAATGGACACCAAAGGCAGTTCACCGTTCCGTGCATTTTGCTGGTCACAAGTTAACCGTGTTGTGTCATGCATGATCACAGTCCAGCATATTTGCACCAAGGCACCCTTTATGACCAACACGTTGGGGAACTAGAACACTGGACATGTCCTGGTGACTCTCCTAGGCTGATGCAAGGCATCCTGCAAGGCTCACCTGCTAGATGCCTGGTGCCCACCATTGAAGTCTGCCTTCTCTGTGAAAACGCTGTTGTGAGAATATTTGTGTATAATGCAAATACAAGTTGAGACCATGTGATTGATTCCCATGAAACTCATTGTATTAATTTTCCCATAAAACTGCTATTATTACCTAGCAAAGCAGGATCCTTACAGAGTAGGTTATAGGACAGTGTTCCAAGAGTGGAAGCAGAAATCAAGGCCAGGAAAACAATAAGTAGGCCTATATCATGGCATCAGCATTGGAGGCCCCAAACCAATGTAGCAGTATAAGAACACCAGGGACCTCAATTCCATCTGCAGGTTTCCGTTGCCTTTGCTGTGGCTGTGTAGTATAACTGGATCATGGAAGTGATGTGCCATGATATTCACAAGTTCTGCTTTCAGGGATAGGAATCTAAGGGACTCTCTTAGAATTCTGCCCACCACAGTATCCTTCCATTATTTAGGGCTCTCCTTTCCGGTCTTATGTTCTGCTTCCACTGTCAGAACCCTGTCCCCACAGCCTTCCCTAATGTAACCTAATGTGTATATACAATAGACTCTTCTCCATTTCTGGATCATTAATTATAATATACTGGTTGAGAGTGTGTGTGCAAAAGCAGAACACTTCAGTGTCAAATCCCAGCTCTGTTCTCTACCAGAAGATTAGCAACTGCCTTAGTCTGTAAAGGAGAGTGAGAATAGTGTCTGTGTAGTAAATAATACTTTAAATACTTATGAGTCATTGCAAGATTAAGTGATATTTTTAAAAGGCTCGACACAGTGTCTATCGCATAATTCTGCAAAAATGTTTAGATATCATTAGTAGTATTTTATAACGCAGTGGTTTTATTTATACATTATTTCTTTACATGAGATACCTTGATACATTCCTATGTATCCTTCAAATTTAATCTTAACCTTGGTTATGCAAAATGGGAAGGATATAGGGAACTCTCTATTTTTCAGCTTTTCTATAAGTCTAAAATTATTACAAGAGAAAGTTGAAAGTCCTAAATGTTATCGCAATTATAAAGCCTTTTGATTCTCCTTATTGTAGAATGAACAATTTCATTCTACTTTCATAGAATTTAAGTATTATCACATTACACCATAATTATTTGTTTCCATTTCTATCTAAATATAAACTCTATGAAAGCAAAGACTAAGCTTTGTTTATCTTTGTATCTCTGATATACAGCATCACATTAGATGTAGCTTAGAGCATATATTGTATAAATGCTGGCCAAATAGCTAACTGTTGAATGTATTTTTGTTTATTGTACATGAGAGATTCACCATGGAAAATGAGATGTGACTGTAGGACATTTTAACTAGTGGGAGGGTCAGTGTGCTGTTGAACAGTGGTTATCAAAAAGTGTGGTTCCCGAGAGAAGCAATGTTATTAGCTGCAACTATAAAGTTACTAAAACACTGTTTCTTGGACCCCATTCTCCAGACCTACTGAACCAGAATTTCTGGGAGTGTGGCAGAGCTGTCCGTCTTTAAATTAACCATGTTAGTGGAGACCAAGATAAGAACATAAATTATTATGCTAACGTGTAGCTATGGTAAATGAATTCACAATCTTGTAAGTGTGAATACTTTATTAAAGAGAAATTATATAAATGAGCTATCATTGAGAAACAATTGAATTCCCATTTAGACCTGTACAATTATAAACATGAAAAGTTTGTTATTTGTTTTATTAGCCTACTGACATTGTACATTGCGTTAACACAGGAAAATAGAATGCCATTCTTGAAGGTAGAATGCTGTTTTCCTGCCCGACATTTGTTGCTGTGATCACAACTTTTACCATCGATCATAATATTATTACTCTGGCTTCGATACAGATGTCTTCAAATAACTATTGACGCCTTCCAAAGTGCCTGCGGCTGCTTCTCCAATGATGCTGCTTCTCCAAATTGTGTTTGAGCATCCATTAGGCTTTCAGTATATAGCTTTTATAGCCAGTTTTATGTTATCAACAAATACCGGTGGTGTTACAAGATTTCATTTAATAAGTCATTAGGATACTACAATTACATATCTGCAGCTTTATTGTAAGGAGCAGCACTTCTATGTTGTTACCATCTTTCTAATTCCTTTAAGAGAAAATGTCTTGAAAAATCATATGATAATTTATGTCTAGCCTGAGTCAGGAAAGCATTTGCTTCTCAGCTGTAGAAGCTGTTGAATCCTAGCCTCTGTTATTGGAGGAAAATCACTTCCTTATGTCTGTTGGGAAATATTTTCCTTTCAGAGGTTTGGAGGCTGTCCTTTCAGAATGCCTTGGCCTACCTATGGCTTTTTCCTTTTCATACTAAATAGACCATAATTCATACAAGTGTTTAAGTGAGCTGGGTTGAGGATGAAGTACCCCTTACCCCGACCTTGCAATCAGGAAACCTACCTTTAAATCCTGCTTCTGTCACTTGCTATCTATGTGTCTGTGAGTAAGATACAACTTCTCCAGCTCTCACAGTTAACAACGGGTTAATGATATCACACTTTCAGAGTTACTCTGAGAATGAAATGAGACAGCATACATGAAAGCGCATGACAAATATGAGTAATTATTTTTATGATTACAAATGGCAGCCTCAAAAAGAGCTGTCACCTCTCAGTTATCCTTAGTGAGCCCAGTAGTCTGTATGCCAAAGAGGCCCATGGATATTCTAAATGGCTGTTCTCTGCAGGCTACCCCTTGAGAAACTGCATATATTTTCTCCTCCCCCAGGGGCACTATTTACTGTCATTTATTCCAGGTGGGAAACCACTAAAAGGTTTAATAACTATCAGCTTTGTATTCCAAGGCAAATAGCTCTGGCAATAGTGGGAACGTGATAAATTCCGAACAGGGGTAAGAATCCAAGAGGTCTGTAATAGTCTTGGTGTTGGTAGTAATAAGAAACAGGTTCCAAAACTCTGTGAATTCAGAACTAGGTGAATTTGATCAGATCTATAGCTGAGGAAGAAAACAGAGTCAAGGATGATTCTAAGATCCCTGCCTCCAGGGACTGGGAAGACAACCTGTATATGAAGACACACAGGGCCTGCAGCCAGGCAAACCGTCTCACTTAGATCTGTGCCAAAGTGCAGAAAGGTGTCATTTGCATGTCACAAGACTCCTCACTGCTCCCGGTCCTGCTCAGATCTTTTCTTTTCAAACTGGTGTTCTTAGTCAACTTCGGAGAAAAACTGAGACAGGGAAAGAAGTGTTAGGTGACAGAATCAAAGCTTGTTAAATCCTGCCTAAGCTAAATGGAACAAGACTGAAGTCAAGAGGATACTGGAAACATCCTGCATTTAGAGTAAAATATCCACTTACAAGTAAAGGACGTAGGAGACTTTGGTTTCAGCTTTAGTTGACAACATATTGATTTTGAGCCAGTGCGGTGTGACTGTCTAAAACAAAAGCCAGACTACATTAGTAATAGATATTCATATCAAGGGCAATAATGTACTACTGTACTCTATACAGTCTGACAAATCTGGAGTTTGGGGTGTGATTATGGGTTCATATTTGGAGGGGGCTATTGGCAAATTGGATTACATGCAGGGGATCAGGATGGATACATATCAAGAAATTATTTCATAGGGAAAAGAGTCCAAAAGAATAGTGAGCCAGTAAAATTGGAAAGGGATGCATGACAAAGGCTGTTTGGTGGATACTGCTTATGCCACCCAGACTCCCCTATTAAGATCAAGGCCCTGGTCCCCTCAGGTGCTGGGCGTGTTGCTGGCTGATGGCTCACAGCTGAGTTGTCCTCACTGCCACACCTCACCCCGCTCCGGAACTGCCACCTGCAGAGAGTCCACATGCTCCTCAAGCGCAGCCCTATCCCATGGCTGGTCTGTGCGCGATAGAGCAAGAGCTCAGTCCTGTTTCCTTGCGCAGGACAGCTCTGAAGCCCCGCCCAGTTTCAGAGCTCCCTGTGTGATCAGCTGAGGCCTCTGCTGTGGCTGCATCTCCTCCTGCCGGACCCTGCCTCCCCTCCACTCTCCACTAGACCTTCTGCGTTGAAATCTCTTCTCAGACTGTTTCCCAGGGAATCCTACCTGCAACAGCTGATAGTACAAAGACTGGGAAAGGATAAATTATGCAATAAATGATGCTGGAACAATGGATTATCCATATGGAAAGAAAAAAAAAAGTTGGAGCTACCTTCTGCCATGCGCCAAATCTACTTCAGGTGGATTTAGAACTGAAATGTGAAAAGCAAAACTTTATAGCTTTTAGTAGAAAATACAGAAGTCATTGGAAAGGGTTTCCTAAAAGCGCAAACCATAAAGAAAATTATTGGTGAATTTGCCTATATTAAAATAATATAAAATTGAAATTAAATGAAATTAAACTCATTTAACAGTAACAAATGATATTTTAAAAATAATAAGAAAAACTAGGAGAAAATATTTGCAGTACTTATGACTAACAAAGAATTAGCATTCAAAGTGTATAAAGAATTCATACAAATTAATAAATAAAAGGCAAACTGTCCAGGAGGACAAAGTGGGAACAGATGGTAGTTCACTTAAGAGAAAGTCTGAATGATGAATATATAAAAATATGCTTAGCCTCACAAGCAATTAGAGAAATAACAAATAAAATAAGATCCTATTTCATATATATCAGAGTGGAAAAATGATTTTAAATTTATTTAATAATACCTTTTCTTCTTTTTCTTCTTTCCTTTCTTAGCGTCTGGGCCTGTGTACATGCCATTTCCATGATAAACTATCCATCAGTGAAGACCTATCAGAAATGTCATCTTTTCCATTAATCTTCCTGTTTAGAGTTAAGCATTTCCTCTTGTCTATTCCAGATAGTGCTTTGTGCCTCTTCCATTTTAACACAATTGGCATGGTCATGTTGTTTACCTGCAAGTCCCTGATGCTAATTCAATTATGAGCCCCTGGATGGCGACAATCATAAGGCGTTTCCTGCGTGCCTCTGGAAAGTGTGAGACACTTGACTGGCAGAGGTAGACTGGACGGCTGAGTGAGCCCGTTCTAGTGGCTTTTCCATAAGATCTGCCTTTTTCACAGCAGGACTGCAAGTCAGAGGCTTCGTTCCGCTTGCTTTGTGTTCTCTTTGATGTATCCACTAAAATTAGTTCAAGATAAACAGTAATTTTTTTTGACCTTGGAGAAAGTACCTTAATTCTCTTGACTTCAAATTTCTTTCTTTAAAAAAATATTATTAATTTTTTTCAGTTATAGTGTATATTCAGTATTATTTTTTGTTGGTTTCAGGCGTACAGCCTAGTGGTTAGACAATCATATGCTTTGCAGAGTGTTCCCCTGATATTTCCAGTACCTACCTGGCACCATATGTAGTTCTTACAATATTATTAAACTCTAATTTTGAAAAGCGTTTTTAATTACTCATTACCTACAGTGGAGTATATTATTAAATGTGGTTCCCACCCTCAGTTTAAAGAGGTTAAGCAGATACGCTGGCTCTTTTCACCATAGGTAGACAGCTTCACAGGGACAAAATAAGTGTTTTTTTTCTTTGTTACTCATTGCCGTTCTTCCAGGTGTATTGCTGCTTAGAAGTACTATCAGGATTTATTTTTAATTCTGAAAAAAAATGAAAGAAGTATACTCTGCCTAAAGATTTTATATATATCTTTATATTATATGTATATATAATCCTGAGGATATATATATATATATATATCTCCATCCCTCAGGAAAGCTAAGTCTGGAAATATATACCTTCAAGGCATTTGAAATATTTTAATTTCTTTTTTAAAAGCCAACAGCTGTTTTATAAGCCCCACATGGGAGAATGTGCCTTAGTTGATATTTGTCTCTTTTTACAGAGATTATAAAATATTAAAGCTGGGAGGGTCCTTGAGCCGAATGCCTTCATGGTACAGGTAATGAAAATGAGACTCCATGTAGAGTGTTGTAACTGTTTAGTGAGAGAATACTCCAGATCTACTAACTTCAGTTTTGGTTCTTTGCTCCCTATTCTGTTCCCACCACCAATTTAAAGGTAACAAGAAACTTCTTTGAATTTTCAATGACTTTGAGTTATGGTAGCTACTTTGGTATTTACTTTGGAGCCCTTGAGATTTCCCCAATAAGCAATTGCTTTGTGGCCTTTGTACCATTAATAATGAACTTTCACTAGCATCTAAATTCAAGGAGATAAAGCAACTCCATTCTAAAAAAATATAATTATTTAGGCTTATGGTTAATATGGAGTAAAAGATAAAGTTTTGTAAAATAAACTAAAAATTTACTTGCTTATTAAGTAAATTGTGATAAAGATTCTATTAAGTATTGAATAACTTAAGTATATTCTATTAACTATAGAATAGAATGATTCTATTCAATTATCTTATGTGATAATTGAAATATAGTTGGTAATATACCTGAATTTCTATTTACTCACTGGTAAAATGAATAAGTCATAATAAATCTCTGAGGACAATCCATCTTTGAGAATCTTTTACCTCTAAATATTTTGATTCTGTAATTGTAATAATAGAGGAGTCATCTAGACTTTGCAAAGTTAACCGAGGCTTGGTGTTGCTTAACAAAGAAGGTTTTCTTCATTATTTTTGTTTTTTGAAAAGTGATCTCTGATTCAAACACTGTCTTGTCTTTCTGAAAGATCCCTAGGAATCTCTTTCATTAATCTCCATATACGTGTTTTCTGTCCTTTTATTTGGTAAGACTGTGCTTTACTGAACTAAGTAAATGACAGTTGTTCAAACCATGTGGTTTCTCTGCACTTGGTTGGATGAATGTAAGGTTTAAAGGAGGCATCATGGAAGAAATTGGATAGCCATATATCTATGTATCTGTCCTTAAAAAGTCCAACAATTGTTAATATAATGAGAATGGTTTATGTGACATAGATGTAAACAGGTAGCCAAAGAGTGTGGACTGGAATGCACATGTATGAACAATGATGTCTTCACTGTACTAGTCAGTGGGGGTGGTAGACACATTCAGTGAGCATGGGTACTGTGTGGCCAGTTGCATTCAAAATGACTGAGCAAGTAGAGCAATGAATCTGCATCAAATTTTGCATTAAGTTTGAACATTCCTCCATGGAAATTATTTGGATGATTCAGAAGGTCTCAGTTATGGGCAACTGGTGATTGGCAGCTTCATCACAACAAGAGCCTGCTCATGCATCATGTCTTCTGCAGAGTTCTTTGGTGAAACATCGAATCACCCAGGTGACTCAGCCCACTACAGCCCAGATTTGGCTTGCAGAGACTTCTGGCTTTTCCCCAAACTAAAATCACCTTTGAAAGGAAAGAAATTTCAGGCTGTTGATGAGATTCAGGAAAATACAGTGGGGAAGCCGATGGCAATGGGGAGAACTTTGTGAGGTCCCAAGGTACCTACTTTGAAGGGGACTTAGGCATCATTGTCCTATGTACAGTGTTTCTTGTATCTTGTGTCTTCTTCAGTAAATGTTTCTATTTTTCATATTTCATAGCTGGATACCTTCTGGACAGACCGTGTGTGTGTGTGTGTGTGTGTGTGATTTGAATCTGAATTTCTGCTGCTGTGGTCTAATGCAAGGTGTACAACCTCTCTTAGTCTCAGTTTTATCTTTTCTACTTTGTGCACAGCAAAATGTACTTCAGAGGCTTCTTATGAAGAGTAAATAAGATGCCAAGAACAGTGTCAGACACACTGAAAGCAATCATGTCACATTACAGGCTGCAACTGCCAGTAAAATTTTTCTTTTTGTGCTGACATACACTTTTCCTATTGATCTCATTGAAGTTTTAAGTACTTTCCTGTTACTGTCCTGGGTATGTGTTTTTAAAAAGTTACTTTTTTATTGTATATTCCTAACAATTGGTCATAATATGATGTGTCAGTGAAGATGGGAGTGTTTGTTTCTGATTTCCACAACAAAATTCTTGCTTTTTCTTTCCACTACTCTTTTCTATGGAAACAGCATAGTATTGCTGGATTTCTGCAAAAGTGTTCAGAAAAGATCAATGGGTAGATTCTCTAGAAGCTGGAATCAGTAGATGATTAATTTCTTTAATAGAGAGTTATGTCTTTTTCATGTTTGCATTCCCAGAACCCAACTTGCATAAATAGTTTTGGTAATGAATATTTTATAGAGCGTATGGAGGTGGGGCAAAACTCCTTCCAAATTCTAATGTACTTAAAAGAAACTTTAGTCAATTTCCTAACTTAAAGTATAGACCATGCCCTGGATAATGTTATAACAGATTAAGAGGCCTTACCTAATTATTGCAGGCAAGATTTTGATGCCCAGGAGAAGAGAAGCCAGAATAAACAGGAGCTCTTAGTGAATGCTGCTTTAACAAGGATTATTTCTAACCAAGTGTGCTATACACTATACCAGTACTAATATTTTTATAAAATGCATGATAGGAATATTAAAAATGTTGATAACAAAATAACTTTCCCCAATAGTACTGTTTATTGATTCAACACATATGACTTTGCATTGCTGAAGTATTTCATTCCTGCCTATGAAAATTCATATCTAAAAAGTTTTTGATCAATGCTCTACTGCTGCTCAGAGTTGATTATTACAACTCACAGTTATTTTTTGGTTAAAGATTTTATTTATTTATTTTTAGAGAGGGAAAGGGAGAGAGAAAGAGGGAGAAAACATCAATGTGTGGTTGCCTCTCACATGCCCCCCGCTGGAGACCCAGCCTACAACCCAGTCATGTGCCTTTGCCAGGAATAGAACCAGTGACCCTTGGGTTCACAGGCTAGCACTCAATCCACTGAGCCACACCAGCCAGGGCAACTCACAGTTATTTTTTTAAAAAATGACCACATAGGCTTCCAGCCAAGATTGAGGCACAGGTAGATACACTTCACTTCCTCACACAACCAAAAGAAGGATAACAACCAATTTAAAAACGAACAACCAGAACTTCCAGAAAATTGAACTGTATAGAAGTCTGACAACTAAGGAGTTAAAGAAACATTCATTCAGACTGCACCACAATGCAGGAAAGTGGGTTGCCCCACCCTGGCAAATACCTAAGGCTCTGCCTCTTTCAACCTAACAGGTGCACTGAGACAAAGAAATACGCCCCAAATGAAAGAACAGATCAAAACTCCAGAAAAAGAACTAAGCAACAAGGAAATAGCCAACCTATTAGATGCAGAGTTCAAAACACTGGTAATCAGGATGCTCACAGAAATGACTGAGTGTGATCGCGAAATAAAAAAGTGAAGGCTATGCAAAGTGACATAAAGAAAGATATACAGGGAACCAACAGTGAAGGGAAGGAAACTGGGACTCAAAGCATAGATTTGGAATGGAAGGAAGAAATAAACGTTCAACCAGAACAGAAGGAGAAATAAGAACTTAAATAAAAAAAAGATAAGAAGCTTAGGAACTTCTGGGTCAACTTTAGACATTCCAACATCCAAATCATAGGGGTGCCAGAAGAAGAAGAGGAAGAGCAAGAAATTGAAAACTTATTTGAAAAATAATGAAGGAAAACTTCCCCCATCTGGCGAAGGAACTAGATATGCAAGTTCAGGAAGCTTGGAGAGTCCCAAAGAAGTTGGATCCAATGAGGAACACACCAAGGCACATCATAATTAAATTATCCAAGATGAAAGATAAGGAGAGAATCTTATAAACAGCAACAGAAAAGGAGACAGTTACCTACAAAGGAGTTCCCATAAGACTATCAGCTGATTTCTCAAAAGAAATCTTACAGGCAAGAAGGGGCTGGAAAGAAGTATTCAAAGTCATGAAAAGCAAGGACCTACAATGTAGATTACTCTATCTAGCAAAGCTATCATTTAGAATGGGAGGGCAGATAAAGTGCTTCCCAGATAAGGTCAAGTTAAAGGAGTTCATCATCACCAAGCCCTTATTATATGCAGTGTTAAAGGGACTTGTCTAAGAAAAAAAAGGTAAAAAATATGAACAGTAAAATGACAACAAATTCACAACTATCAACAACTGCACCTAAAAACAAAAACAAATTAAGCAAACAACTAGAACAGGAACAGAATCACAGAAATGGAAATCATATGGAGGGTTATCATCGGGGAGGTGGAAGAGGGAGGATGGGAGAAAAGGTACAGGGAATAAGAAGCATAATTGGTAAGTACCAGACAGACAGGGGAGTGCTAAGAATAGTGTGGGAAGTGGAGAAGCCAAAGAACTTATATGTACGACCCATGGAGGTGGAGAGGGGGCGGAATGCTGGACAGAGGCAGGTGCAGGTGGAGGAGGATAAAGGGGAGAAAAAAGTGGTACAACTGTAATTGCATAATTAATAAAATGCACTTAAAATTTGAAAAAAAAGACTGCACAAATTTTCTACAGTGTGCAAGGTTATTTATCCCAGCTTGCATGGACCAATGTCTGCTATTTCTCCATTTCAACAGGACAAGAGATTAGAAGGATCTACTGATCATTAATCAGTTGACTGCCAGAACCCAGCTCCTTTTTCCCTCTCTTCTCTAGGCTTGGAATTCTACAAAAGCCACCAATAAGGTTCATAAAATAGAGTGAATGTGACATGGGGAATTAACATTTATTACAGTGTCCCCTGCTGTGTAAGACTAATTACATGGAAATTTCATGTAATGATTAGAGGTCTGTGCTTTGCACACCATCTCAGGCCTGTGTGTGTGTGCAAGAAAAGAAATGAGATTTGCTGAAGGAGAGCTCTGGGACCATACAGTTTTTGCTTTGTTTTTGGCTTCTGTATTTTTATCCTTTGACTATTGTTTTAAATTACTCAATTAGATCAGTGTGCTTCTATGACTGAGCAAATCATTCTGCCAATATAAACCACGTTGATAAGTCTAATCTGCCAAAATGACTTGAAATGCCATCCATGCTTTTTTTTGTTGTTTTTAGGAATCAGAGTTTACTCTCAAGAAGAGTTCTATTTGCTGGCTCAGTCTTGTCACTGTCATCCATTAGATCCTATTTCATCTGCAAACAGCTTGTTTTGTTTTTCTTCAGCTCACAGGCGCCATTGGAACACCACCTCCCTGGGGAATTAGGCTCCTCCAGTGAGCGGCAGTGAGCTCGAGGACATTTCCATTGGGAACTAAGTAGCCTAGAGGTGGGTTTCAAGACAGGGGTAGCTACAGAATAGTAGCTACCTACTGTTTTGTTTAAAAACTAAATCATTATCCTCATTAAGTTGCAGGGATTTCATGAAATACATGTTCACTTGTTCAGTGTTTTATAACAGTTGGACTGAGAATGTCAATTGTCCAGTGTGACCAGGAACTGGGTCCCAGGCATGTAGCTTACTGAGGAATCTGAGAAATGATGTCTTTCCTTAGGAAAAAATAAGGATCCATAAATTTTCAAGTGAGAAAGGTGTGCTCTAGTGTAAAGGGAATGGATTATTTTTAAATGCTTTTAAAATAGGTAAGGTAGTATTTTAAAATGTATATTCCAGATATACAAAAATGTATGTCTCAGTTCTGAAAAATTTAAACCTTGATTTTTCTGCACACAGCCCTATTTATGGAGTATTCTTGCCAAAGAGCTGAATGTATATGTAATCAGACAGCCAGGGCTAACTTCCCATTCATAGGAAATATGGAAGCCAGAGGGATCAGTTAGGCAGCACCTCAAGCAAGCAGACAGATGAGTCCATACATGGGACTGTTCTAGTTTTTTTTTTTTAACTGAGTTATAAGTGACAACATTGTGTACATTTAAGGTGTACAACATGTTGATTTAATACATTTATGTATTGCAATGTGATTACCACCATAGCATTACAAAACCCTTCATCACATCACATAATCATCGTCTCTATTTGTGGTGAGAACAATTAGGATCTAGTCTCTTAGTGACTTTGAAGTTTGTAAGGCCGTCAACAAAAGAGACAGACAGGGGTTAGGGGAGACTTATTGGTCCAGTAAACATATGCAGGAAACTTTGAAATATATTTGAAATAAGAAAACTATAAAAAGACACTTTTGAAATAGTTATGAAAACTGGATATGGACTGGATATTTGAGATTACCAAGGACTTATTGTTAAATCTGTTAGACACGATCATGGCATTGTGAGTACGTAATACTCAGTGTGGTTTTCAGTGTGGGGCCTCTGACTAGCACCACCAGCGTCACCTGGGAGTACATGAGAATTGAAAGTTCTCACCCCACCCCAAACCTACTGAAAATGAAATTCCAGGGCTGGGACCCAACAAAAATGTGAGAATCACTGACACAAGAAAATATCCATATTTTCAAAGGTTACACAGGGGTGAAATGATATAAGGTCTGATGATGGTATTACAATACTTCAGTTACAATAAAGATAAAAATATAATGAAGCAAGTATGGCAAGATCTTAATTGTTTTTGCTGTAATATGTTTGTGTGGCTGTGTTATATGGTTCTTTCTATTTTTGTATATGTTCATTAGATAGTTTTTGGAAGCCTTACAACACACATGTACACAAAAGGAGAATCCTTCTCAGAGAAAACAAACAAGCAAACAAAAACTTGATTTTAAATTTTATAAAAACTTTAAGTTTGCCTACAGAAAACTGGGGTAAATGTAGGCTTTGCCTTGAACCACTTGGCTGGATGGTCTTGGTAAGCCAGTTTCTAGGAACCTTGTCATTCTCATCCATGAGATGAGGAGGTTCAACCTGTGATCACTTGTGAAGGTTCTTTAGGGCTTGCTCTTCCTCATTCTCTGAGCATTCAGATGAGTGGTCAGGAAATCTCCTCAGCTGTGTTTCTCAAGTCTGGAGTTTGATCTGTAGGTGAGCATGTTTCTCTCTCTCTCTCCCTCTCTCTCTTTCACATCCATTTTTTAGATGATAGCAACATTCTGTGGGATGACTGAAGCCCACACACATCACCCTCTGACAGAATAGATAGGGTGTGAAATTCCATGAAGAACATCCCCAAGGATATAAAATGTGACCTGCCTTCCAGGTTGGGCCAGAGATGGCGAAGGCCCACAGCAGAGCTTGGTACCTGCTGCTCCTGGCACTTGCCTTGAATCCTTTCTTTTGCCTTTAACCACTGCTGTGGTCATCACCTCCTTAAACAGGGTGTCAACTCTGAGTGGGTTCAGGAGCCTTAATTCATAGCTATCACACTTCAATGACCCTACTGATTAGAATAGTCAAAGCCATGCTCCTAGTTTGACAGATGGCAGTGGTATCCCCACTGCTGGGTTAAGTCAGGTTATCTAGTAAACCATGCAAATGCAGAATTGCATAGTTAATTCAGGTCTCTGTGTGTCCATGTTGAGGGGCTAGACAAGAGGAAGGCAGCATCTCTCTGAGGAGGCTTTGGGGGCATGCTAGGCCAGTCTTAGGGAGGGGAGGACCAAGGAAGAGATGGTGGGAATATGGGAACATGTGTGGAGAGGCTGCACATTGCATTGGCAAGAGGAAGGGAAAATGAAACAGGAGGAAGCTTGTGAGGATAAGGAACAACAGCTGCAGAGTCCAGCAGCCAGGAGATGTATCTTCTACCTACTCCTCTTTAGATTACCTGATAGAAATGTAATTCCCAGAAGTGCAGGCAATCAGTGATAGAGTTCCCGCTGACAGAGCAGGTCCTGGAGGCCTCTTCCCAGTGAAGGCATTTGCTTATTTTCTCTTCTCATGTTCCGTCATTCCTTTCATTTTCCTACCTTGACTTTGACCCTGCCTGTGACTTAGCAAACAAGGTATGCCCCTGGGCATTGGCTAAAATACGACAATAACAGCGATAACAGTTGTTTGTTGAGCACTTATGTATAAGCAATTGAATTGAACACTTGATAAATATTGTATTTAATTCAAACCACAATCTGTATGATAGTTATTATACCCATTTTACAGATGAAGAACAGAAAGTCAAACAAGTGAGGTAAGTTGCCTAGGTCACTCAGCTAGTGAGTGGCAGAACCTAGGGTTCAACCCAGGTCTGACCCACTGCAGTTCTGGTCCCTCATCTCTCTACCTCACTACTGTACCTTCTTCCATGGTGATAGGGACTGGAGTGAAAACCTGGAGCCAGAGCAGTGGGGCCGTCTGTTGAGAGTGCCACACAGTGAAGGGGCTGCGGTACCCAGTGCTCCTTCAGTGTCCTTAAGGCCCATAATCATGTAGAAAAGCCATTTCCCAGTATAAAGAAATGTGCAACGATTTCCCATAGGACGTTAAAAGGAAATGTATTGTTCACTTTTAGTAGGGAAATTAATTTCTGGAGTGGAGTCTGAACAAACCCGGAGTCCTCCCCTGGGAAAGCTTTCTTGGTCAGTTGTGTTGCACTGGGTCTCTGGGGGCTATGTTAGTTCGCAGTCATGCAGGTTTCTTTTTTCTTCTTAGGACTATATAGCTGCCCTTCTGCTGTAAGATAGGCAGAGAGGAAGAAGCTAGAATTCCAGAATGCATCTAAAACTCCTTCCTACCCTGTAGCCCCTACCTCTCAATTAGAAGAGCCAAATGTGGACCAGCAGCTTGTTTGCAGTACCGCTTGTGGGCGGTAGTGGAGGGTCTCACTGCGACGGGGGACGGGGAGGGCAAGGGCGGAGTTGGCTGAAGAAAGCTGTGGATAGAACCAGCAACTGCAGCGACCTCTGGGGGGTCACACTAGTGCTTACATGGAACTCCCACATACATTAATTACCAGGAGATCTGCACAGAAATCCCCACGGGGTGAGTGGGTATATTTCTGTCTGCCTTTTTTTAAATCATTTATTTGGTTTATGTCCTATCTTGTTCCAGAAAGGATTTAAGACTTACATTCAATGTAGACGATAAAATGCATTTAAAACAGGTGTTAGGAATTAGAGAGAAAACATTCTTTTTGACAGGGTTGTATTTGACCTTCTTAAATTTTGTGTCCAAAGCACTCTGGAACCCTTAACACGACCCTTGCTCTGTTTTCAGGAAAAAATAACTTTAATGTTATTTTTGGTAAGTGAAATTACTTATGACATCAATGAAATTACTTCCTTGGACACTTTCATCCTGAAACATCATTGTACAAGATTAGGAAGCAGCTGTTCAGAACTTATTCCATAGACAGAAGAAGTGGGTACTTTTCATTCCTACTTGAAATTGTTCCCAAGCACTTCCACCTCTGCTTACGCCTATGTTTCCGTTCTGGTGGGTGTGCAGTAGATGTGCATAAAACGCGTATTTTTCATAATCTCCCAAAAGACATAAACCTCTTCAATAGCATGTACTTTCTGGGATTGCTAACAGTCCTGTCTGACAAGCAGGGAATGCCATCTCCATTGGAAAGAGGCTGGAACCAGGACTCAGGGAAGGTAGTAGCCAAGTAAACAGCAGAGGGAAGACTTGATGTTGAGTCCCTGTCCTACGTTCCCCTGTGTTGCCTTGTCCGCTGTGGCCATGGAGCCATCTTCTCTGAACTGTAACAGCGAACACAGCCCTGTCGCCGTGATGAGTTGTGTTGATGTCCGAGAAGCACTCAAAAATCATCCGTTCATTCAACAGTAATCATTGAATACCTATCATGTATTCATCACTGTTCCAGATATATGGACACAGCAGTAGACACACACAAAAAACAACTAATCCCTGTCTTCATGGAGCTCACATTGAGGACCAAAATATGATCAGTAAGTTCTATACTTGGTTAGCCGGGCATATGTGTGATGGAGAGAAACAAGGCAGAAAACAGGATAGGAAGTGCCTACACCTGTTCCACGGTTTTATGGTCCATAGAATAGGAAGCTTTGTATTGGTATATAATGCACAATGGTGATCCTACCCCGTTTTATGTAATGTGTTTTAAGAATATGGCATAACCCTGGGGAAGTAGCCTGATTCCAACAGCGTTCCATGGAGAGTCACTTCTGACCACAGGCCTTGCCGGTTAAGTTTTTGGTTTCTCTAGCTTCACTCCTGCCAAAAGGCCTCCTTGCTCCTCAGGGGATTGCTTTTCTCACATTTCAGAAGGACAGTGCATTCTTGTGTCTGGTGTGAAAGGGATCTTTCCCACTGGATGCCAATGAGAAGAAGCACCAGGGAAGGCTGGCTGGCAGAGCCCACACTCTCCTCCCTAACTGGGTTATTCTGTGCACTAGCTTATCTCACTGTGAGATCTCCCTGCTGTTGCTCCATTTGTACCAGCACCTGACCTCGGTACTCTCCGGACACATCTTTGCAAAGGAGGACTTAAGAGAGGGGATGAGATTCTAAACACTCAAAACTTCACACTGGCTTTTTGGAAAAAAAGAAAATGTAGAAAAACTTCTGGAACAAGGTCCCAGGTTGTTATATATGTAACATCTGCTTACTGGTCTTGGTGGGTGCAGCTCAAATACCACATCATTTGAGTTTTGACACTTTTAAAATTTTTTCTTGGGGGAATACACGGGGCAGGGAGGGGGAACATTGGAAGATAATTTGAAGAAAGGAACTCAAACAAAATATTTCAAATGTATAGGCTGCCTTAATTTTTAGCTGTGCAACATTGTGATTTGGATGTGTTTGCTTTTATTTTTAAGTTTATTTTTTTTTTTTTAAGAAAAAATGAGATAGCCCTGGCCGAGTGGTTCAATTAGTTGCAGTGTCACTCCATAATACCAAAAGGCTGCAGGTTCTGTCCCCAGTCAGGGCATGTATGGGAGGCAACTGATCAATGTTTCTCTCTCACGCCAATGTTTCTTTTTCTCTCTTTCTTCCTCTCTCTCTAAATTACCATATCCTTGGGTGAGGAATTTCTTTAAAAGAGGAGATAGCTGAATGAGCCAGAGGTGAAGCAACTCCTCCAGGGTCATAGTTTTCTTTTACCTTTCAGTGCCCTTACACTTGACCTTGTGGCTGACTGTCCCACAGTTGGTTATGAAGTGCTCCCAGCCCACTGCTGTTTCCCCTCTTGCTCACAGCAAATCCAGACACCTGGAGAGCAGCAGCCAGGTGCGAGGTGGGGTGGTGAGGCACATAGCAAGTGCACTGTTTTTATACAGATTGCTGTTTATTGAGTGCTTTGGAACGAGATGGGCTGGAACTGTGAGCTCAGTGACCTTTTCCCACTGCTTCCAGAGCCATCCTTAAGCCATTGAAAACAACCTTGCCATTATTTTATTTTGTCTCTTCTTTTAAATTTTATGTCAATTCCTATAACCCTCTTTAAAATTAGTGGAATTATTTAATTTGATAATTAACTAGGTCTACTTATCCTTTCATAGAAAGCAGTGTTTTCCTGGCTGTTTTGTAGCATTTGTACTTACAAAAGCTTTGTGGTTTGATGTAGTAGGGCCTTGGACTAATATCTTGTCCCCCATACAGGCTGTGTTCTTTTGAACTCCAAGCAGATAATTTGACATATGTACTTTTAATTATGTTATTATAAACAACTGGAAAGGTTAATGGCTCCCTACTTTGCCCCAAAGATGTATGAACATGCCTCTGTGGCTTTAGGATCCTTTGAAGAAAGCATCAGCACTCACAGTTGTCATTACTCATGATTGTAGAAAGTTAGGGATTGAGAAGCTATAATCGTTCTACTGAGGAGATTGTCTGGCTTCATCCCTGTTCCTAACACAGAGTTCTAGAGATGAAGCAACCTCCTTAAGGTAAGTAGCTAGCTGGTGCCAGAGCCAGGATTAGGAGAAGGTCTCCAGCATTCCAGCCAATGCACTTTCCTCGGGGTTGTGATCCTGTTTGCACTCTTTTGCCCACTCACTTGCAATCGTGTCTGTATTCTGACAGCCACGTTAGAGATCATCTGTTCTCTTTGGAACAAGGAAACCCAGAGACATCACGTGGTCTTGTCCAGCCTCGCAGAGGTTATAGGTACTAGAAGTGGGACTAGAGGCCAGGTTCTCTGACTCCAACCCAGTGCTTTTTTAACCAATATCCTGATTCTTCACAGATGACTGTGCCTTGGACAGCATTTTAACTCAGAACCTAGAGACTGCCATGAGCTCAGTCACATAGTCCTTTCTTCTTGTGAGTAGAACTGTTGAAGGGAGTAGTTTCACACGACGGTGTTGCTCGACAGGGGAAGCAGAGAGATGTAGCTCCACCTCCAATTCTGCATGATTCTGTTGTTTCATGGTGCGTCTCATGTACAAAGTCAGGGCATGACTTAATAATGTTCCTTTCCGTTGGAGAATTCTGTGCTCCTCTTCCAGCCCTTTATGTTTCTTTGTATTTTGTCCAGTAGAGGGGGGTGTGTGCTCACAGAGCAGCAGACCCCCAGGCTCCTCCTGCAAACTGGATTATTGGGAAGACACCTGGTGGTGAAAGAGATGCAAGCCTGGGCAGGACAGCATGTGGGGGGAGCTGGAGACAGTGGTAGAAGAGTTCAAGAGGCTGTGCTGCTGGGAATCAGCTAAGGAAATTAAAGGTATCCCTGGGAAACACATCCCCAGGGTCCCAGAAATTCTTTTTAGGTTAATGCCTCCCCAAGAAGAATGACAGGCTAAGAAACTGCAGGTTTGAATGTTTCTATCACAATACTCTCTGCTCTTAGGAGGGTGATATATGCATAATGTCATGCCAGTCCTGGTCTGGGATTCCCTTTCCAAATAACGTAGTGTGGGCTACATCAGGAAGAAATGCAACATTTCCTCTTAGCACCAGTTGCACACGTCTGAAACCTGTGTGCTGAGGTGTAGGAAAGACCAGCTGATTCTCCCATTTTTAGTTGAAGTGACAGACCACAGAGCATTAAGACAGAGTCCTGAGAAGAAAAATGAAACGCCCACTTCTCCTGTACACAGTATAATAGAGCAGGGAGAAGTACAAACACAGTGCTTCCTGGAGAAGCCAAAGCTGTAAGGGAGTTGGCCACATTCAGCTGCTCCTAATTTGGGCTCTCAGAACTGAGACGAGCATTTACAGTCAGGAAAGAAGGAGGGAGATGGGAGGAAGACCGGGGGGAGGGACAAGTTTAGGAGTTAGAGTTAGTAATGGGGATGAAGAAAGGAAGAAAAAGAAATCTTGAATTTCTTCTTCAGGCCCAGCTGTGGAAAAAATATTTTTGAGGTCCCTTGCCTAACTGATGTGAACAATTGTGTTAGGTGGCATGGGTCATTTCAGGGTACTTCCTGGCACCTGGATGTCCCTGTCTGTTTTCTGCCTTGTAGAGAGGGTCTAGGTGGGCGTGGGAAAATCTTGATAACATGCTCCATCTGATCAGAGGTTTTCTCCTGGGATGCAAGAGCTTTTCTCACGTCTACTTAAACAATATTTAGTGGCTGGCGGAGGTATTCCTGTCACTTGAGGCTGGATCAACCCCAGAGGGTGTTTACCTAGTAAGTGTTCGCTGCATTTCCCCCATTTTTCCATTGCTCTGACCTGCCAACCTCGTCAGTATCCTGAGGGCCTTCCCTCGTGAGGAGGGAAGCCTGCAATGATGTTATCACGCGTCTGTAGAAAACTTTGATCATTGTGACTCTGAAGGATATTTCCTGAAGCAAGCACTTGGCATTGCACATGACATTCAGACTCTGTGAGCAGTCATGTGGAATATACAGCGACGTGGTCCCAGCCCCATGGGCGCCCCTTGAAAGTGGTCTGGGCCGCAGCAACACACAGCGAACAAATAGGTTGGTGACCAGTTACCATTACAGGATTTTCAAAACCTATTTCCATCTCCAGCTAACACTGACCTGTTCAGAAAGAGTACCATGTAAGTCAGTAAAAATAACCATGCTTATTCTTATTTAAAATAGGTCTTTCTGGTTTACGGTGCAATGTCACAGCAGTTCATTCGACCCTCTCACCAGTGCTGTGGTGGTCATCACAGGCATGCTTCATTTTGTCCACGAAGAAACTGAGGCCCCAAGTATAGGCCGGCGCCACTAAAGAAACAGAGTTAGTTAGAGGTGGAACCAGAACTCACATCTAGATTTTCTCAGGACAAGTATAGTTTTTTTTTAAAATGATAACATCTTAATATACGATACAGCTAACGTGGATGATTTTGTTCTAAAAACTGGAAGGACTATAGTGTTGTTAAAAGATTCAGATAATTTCCCAAGTCTTCTGGAAACATATATCCCTCATTAAGAAAATATATTCTTCTTTTGATATATCATATATATATAGATATATAGATATACACATATATATCATTGTAGAAATTATATACATGTTTATCATTAGATAAAACTTTGGAAACACAAGAATTAATTTAAAAAACTAATAAAATTGTTCAATCCTACAAGTCTGAGATAAACACAGTATTTTGAACTTTTAAAATTGCATATCTGTATTAACAAACTTTTAATTGTTTTATATTATATCACAGAATTTTCCTACGCCATTAAATTTTCTTAAAATTAGTTTTAATATTTGCCTATATTCCATGAAATAAATTCACCGTAGTTTTCAAACTACTCCCTTTCTCGTAGGTTGCGTCAGTCCTCTCTATCAGAAATTAGTACAGCACACAACTTTTTATCTAAAGTTTTTTAAAACTTTATTTAAATAGTTTCATAAGACTAAGGCATCTAAAAGTATATATACATATAATGTTTAAAGTAGAAACTGATGCTAGCAGAGCAAGGGCTGACTGGTACAGGGGAATATCCTCTGAATTTGGGGGAACTGGGATCAGGAACAGAAAGATATTTGACCAGTGGAAACTAGAGGCTCTTCCTGCTGTGTTGGAGAGACCTTTTCAGATCTCAGTTCAGCCACCACTTCCTTTACAGTTTTCTCAGACATCCTCTGTCCTATATGTACCAAATATCAGATTGCACGGTCTTCTCACATGCCTCATAGCATTCTGCACTTGTTCTTTTGTAGCACTTACCAGGCTACATGCTAATGGCCTGGTTGCTTCTCAGTGGCTTTTCTCAAGACCAAAAGCTCTTGAGAGTAGGGACCCTGCCTTAGTACTCGGGGCAGTGCATGGTATATCATAGGTACTTGTGTTAAGTCTGCCCATGCTACCATAACGAAACACCAGACTGGGTGGCACGAACAATAGACATTTATTTTCTCACAATTTTGGAGTCTGGAAATCCAAGACTGAGTTGCTGGCAGAGTTTGTTTCCTCTGAGGCCTCTCTTCTTGGCTTGCAGATGGTTGCCCTCTTGTCACCTCTTCACATGGTCATCCCCCTATGCCCTTGGTGTATCCAAATTCATTCTTCTAAGAACACCAACCAGATTGGAGTACGACCTGCCCTATTGGCCTTTTTTAAACTTAATCACCTCTTTTTTCTTACTTTTTTAAAAATTGAATTTATTGCCGTGACATTGGTTAATAAAAATATGTAAATTTCACTTGTACATTTCTGTAATACATCATCTGTATATTGTACTGTGTGTTCACGGCCCCAAATCAACTCTCCTTCATCACCAATTTATGCCCCCTTTACCCTCTTCTATCCCCCCCCCAGGTAATTACCATACTGTTATCTGTGTCAATGGGTTTGGTTTTTTTTCTTAATCCCTTCACCCTTTCATCCAGCTTCACAACCCCCCTCCCCTCCACAGCTGTCAGTCTGTTCATCTTTAAAAATCTTTTTCAAAAAGTATGGAATGCTTCAAGAATCTGCATGTTATCCTTGCACAGGGACCATGACAATCTTCCTTGTATTGTTCCAGTTTTAGTGTATGAGCTGCCCAAGTGAGCACTTACTCACCCTTCAAAGACCCCATCTCTAAGTAAAGTTACATTCTGAGGTACGAGGGGTTAGGGCAACATATAGATTTGAGGATGTGGGGGGGACTCTGCCCACAGGGTCCCCTTCCCCCCCGTGCCTGGCCACCACAGATGAGATTAAGTCTACCAAGACATGATCTGCTTGGGGAGGAAAGATGGCCAATCTCTCAAAGGAGAAGGACCAAGAGCCTTTTCCTCAATGGGCTTTTATTGGGTTCATTTTGCACAGGAATACAGGTAAAGCTCATCAATCATTGTCAGGCAGTAAGGATCAAACAATAGATAACATACAAAGAACTATGAGGGCTTATTCTGAGCCAGGGTCTGTTAGCTAAGGGGCTACAAAACTTTGGGAAACAAACTCATTTCCTGCTTGGGCCTTTATCATTTAATTGAGGACATTCTTAGCAAAGCAGGTTTCACAGGATTTTATGCATTCTTTCTTAGGCCTGATTACCCAGGGGAACCTGCCCTTTCCGGCACAGGGCTGCACTGCCCTCTGTCATTGTTGCAGGCTTAAGTCAGGCAAGGGAAGTAAGGCAGCCAAAAGATTAGGAGACTTCTTTCAGACAGAATGAGGACTCAGGCTATGTCAAAGCCGAGGGGCAATGGTCCATCACCCCCTTTTATTATAGCCCCCAAGTCCTTCCCTGGGGGCCCCCGTGATCATGTCTGTCTTAGGTTGTCCCTCCCTTGAGGAATCTTACCCATCGTTGGTTAACCGATCAAGCACTGGGGTGAAGTAAAGGGGCAGAGGTGGCACCCCTGCCAGGGAGATAAGCTTTGTCTCCTTAGTGGCTTCTGGTCTGAAGTTTGCTCACTCAGCCTTAACCATGGGAGGAGGGGGTTACAGCTTCTGAAACCAGGCAGGGTGGCTCCCAACAGGGAGAAACATAGTTCAGTCTATTACCTTGCTCCCTATACATTTTTTATTATGAATTATTTGATATGCTTATAGATGAATTAGAAGATAATATTTACATTCCAGCACCCTACCTTCTGGATGATAGCCAACTCCTTTCTGGCCAGAGGTATGAATGATGGAGGCAGTCTGGTATCTTACAAGAAGTGCCAGACCTAGACTCAGAGCCCTCAGTCTGTGTCTTGGCTCTGCTGGTTCCCAATCATGTGATCTCAACCACCCCCAGCGTCAGTCTCCTCACCTGTACAATTGGGATAATGACACCTACTTCAGTGGATGGTTGTGGGACTAGGTGAGCTCATGCATACGGGGTGTCTAGTGTACTGTGTGCTGTGAAGCAGACATCAGGCAGTGGAAAGGTATGTTAGAAATAAGAAGCATTTTGATTCGGTGATGAGGGAGGGCTCAGGTACTGACTGAGTTCTAAAAGCCCCCGAGTTTTAAATGGTGGTTTAGTAATTTTGCCATTGTTATTTATACATACCACCACCCCAGCCTCAGATTCATTTCTACTTAGTTAAGATTGGTGGTTTGTGCACCTTTTTTCATTTGAAAAAAACAAAAAGTTTGATATATTATTTATATAAAAGCACTTGTTTATTAAAACCCACAGTTTTCATATCTCAATGAGTGATTTTAATTCTTTCCCCCAAGTTCTGGCAGCGAATCACATTGTGGGGCTGCCTGGCGGCTGTTGTCACTAAGGGCTGTGTTGCTCAAGCCCTAAGACACCTTCACGTAAAACGTCACGATGTCTCAGTGAGGGACAGTGATACCTTCTGGGAGACACTTTATACGTGGACCTTGAAACACCATAGGAATGGAAATTCTCCTTTTCGGACATGGAAAGAGTGTTCACTGGTGAACAAATTGCAGGCTATGGGAGCACAGAGAGAGGCTGTTGAATCTTCAGCATCCTCCAAGAGTCAGCCTGGAATTAGAGCCCTCGCTTCTGGTCTTATCTATGCATCAGTCATGACCAAAGATTTTCAGCTGATCAGCTTTTCCTTGCCTCTTTCTGAGGATGTTAGAAATCACGGCCTTTGGTTGTTCACAAATCTACTCTCTACTCTTTTCCCAGGGCAAGTGTCTGCTTTCTCTCTCTCTCCATCCTACTTCTGTTAGGTTTCTCTGTTGCTCCCACCACCGTGCCTCCCCTTCCTTCCTCCTGCCTCATTCCCGGTTTCTGTTTCGACAGGCCTGCAGCCTACACGACTCTGTCATCTCTCCTTACTGTCTCCTGACCTGCCTTCACGTCTGGGCATTCTGCCATGTCTGCTTTTCTATCTCTCATTCGTGTATATTTTCAGTCTCTCTCCAGCTTTCCCCCCTCCCTCTCCCTTCCCTTGTTGCTGCCCCTTACACTTCTCCATCCAGATGCTCGTCAGCATGAACAGAAGTGTGGCACTCCTCAGAGGTGTAGCTACTTTCTCATCCTGTTATCCTTCAGGGCAACCTGGGGATGGGACCTTTGGATTTATTGTACCTGCTTCTCCACAGACACTCGAGTGGACGTGACATTGGTGTCCTCCTAAGCATTGTAACAGTAAATCCTTCCTGAAATTACTTTCTGGGCTCAGCATAGCCTGTAGCCAAGGGGGAGTTTCACAGCCCCAAGGGGAAGCTTGATCAAGTGAATGAGGAGGGAGTTTTGGGAGGTATGGAGCTGGGTTTGATATGACAACATTTTTATTTTAACTTTTGTCCTGGTTGAGTAGCTGCAGTACACTTGCAGATTTGACTTGTATTTTATAGGGTTCACCAGTATTTAAAAAAATCTTGATTCAATTTAATCAAGACAGTTACACTTGGATTTCATTTAGTAAGTAATAGTGGTTGTCTTGTTTACAGTTTAGATCTGGATTCACTTACTGGTTATTCTGCTCTATCCCTTGAGCCTGAGGTTAAGTGGTGGTCCATGTAAGGACAGAAAAGAGTTGAAGGGTCTTAGGGTTCAGACTGAAACTAGAGGAGCGTTAACCATGGCATTACTGAAAATGAATGGATATCTGTGGTTGAGTTACAATGATCCAGCCAACCAGTTTATTCATTTGGAGACCACAGTCCCCATGAAAAACAGGTCCAGCCTGATTTCCTCTGCTTGAGGTGTAACACGTGACACCTGCTCCTCCTTAACCCTTGTGGGTACGACTCTGTCTTATTTGCCTCTCCCCACCCAGCTCCTAATGCTCAGCGTGTGTTTGCAACGTGCATCGCGCAGTTTTCTCAAACTCCCAGGCACTATAGCTGCTCGCAGAGTTAAACAGCCATGGCTTTTCTTTGTCAGAAAATCCACTGCCTCTAATCAAGGTGAAGCATTTATCACACTTTGCACTTACACAGCCACAGTTTTTTATGGGTATCAGTTTTCCTTTCCAGGGTTTTGGAGCCAGAGGACTCACCAGGAAGGCAGATCCAGAAGAGTTCAGGTTTCATGGCCCTGCAAATTGGTAGTTACAGTCATTTCTCTTCCTTCCTTTCCCTGGTTTCTGCTCCAACCTGCCTGCAGCCTACATCGGTGCTTTATTGCCTTCTCTTTTGGCCTGCTGAATGGCCTCCATTCTGAGCATACTGCCAGGGTTTCCAGCTCTCCTTTTGGCCCATTCTCTGCTACTTGTCTTTCTCCCTCTGGTCTACTAAAGAATGAACAGAAGTGTAAGAACCCTCAGCTACATCTGTGAGACTTTTTAGTATATGCGCTGCCAAAGTGAGCACCATCTCTGGGACTTTTTAAATGACGTTTGGAGCCTGATAAATGATAACCTTGAATATAAGTAACATAAATATTCAGTGCATAGTAAGAATAGATATAGAGTTGGCCTACTTGAAAAATTATTGAATGTTACAGGCACTGCCTCTCCATCTGTACCCACCTTCCTTTCTAGCTTTATCTCACACTTGGCCTCCCTGCACAAACTCTGCTTCGGAGTTGAAGTACTCCACAAACTCTGTACTCCACACTGTTTGTGAGCACTCTGTGCTACTAGGTTGGACCACTTGCCTGCAGAGCCCCTTCCTTCCTCTGAGCCATCTCTTGCCCATCCATGAGGCCAACCCCTCCACCCCTATCCTGCCTCCTTTGCAATGTCACTTCCTTGGTCACTCCACTCATCTCTTCCTCCTCTCAGTCTAGGAGGACTCCCTGTATCTCATCACACGGTGCTGGATCACGACTATGTCTCTAAGGAGGATGGACACCCCATGTGACCAGGGATGAACTCCTTTTAGTCAGCAGCTGTGGCAGCCACAGCTGCAAAAGGGGAGTATTTGCACAGCACTTCATCATTTGCAGAGCCCTTTCATCCATGTTATCTCATCTAGTTTTCAAAACTGCACTGCAAGCTTGGTATTATTATCATTATCTCATATATAGATCTTTAGAGGCCACTGCCCCAGCTTAGTGACTTATTGCAAAGAGGAGCTTTAACCATGAATTAGTAGAGACATGGGTTTCAGAAAGAAATTTGGCATTTTTCAATGGGCTATAAATAAGCAATCAATCCTACTTAGGAAGTTAAACATTTGAGTATTTAATATGAACGAAACACTTCCTTGATAAACTCACATGAAGAGGAAAAACCTCAGTACTAAAACTGGGAGCTTTTAGCAAAATTTCATCACACAAAGTTGACCATTTAATGAACCCTATTCTTATTTTTTTAACTGTTATTTAGATATCCAAATTTAAGAAGCATTTGTTCAAACACCTAACATTGCTAATTTGTAATCTTCCTTAGATAGTTCCTTTAAATAGTTGTTTACATGTATTGTTCTAGTGTCCTGGCGTTTACGATCCAGGATTGGTGTGACTTTTCATTTAGAGCTAATCCTCAAGACTTGATATAAAAAAATTTACTTTTCCAAATGGTAATAGCTAACAATTACTGACAGCTTACTAAGTGTCAATGCTATATATTATCAGTAAACCCTTCAAGAGCCTTGGAGAAAGGTTATATATTGTCTTCATTTTATAGATGACAAAAATTAGACTTAGAGAGGTTAACTTTCTTAAGCTGAGTGCCCGCAGCTGGTAAGTGTTGGATTGGGGATTCAAACTCTGCATTCTACCATACCATGTCATCTCCCTGGATATAATCTTATTGTATGGCATCATGCTATTTTAGAAAGAGGGATGATACAAATAAACTCAATCCCTTTAAATTACCTCAAAATTCTGTGATAGGGAGAAGTGGGCTTGAGAAGACAGTCATATATTCCAGGATGTAACTTCATTAAATTGCTTCTGATTTCAATAGATAATAATGGCATACAGTAACTTTACCATTTTTCCGTATGAAAAGCAAGGCTCCATATAAAAAAATTCTAGGAAATAAAAATTAAGCCTGCTTTGCCCTTTTCCCCTGATCTCCTATTGACTTGATCTTATGCAAAGAATATAATGAGGTGGCAAAAGAGTACTGTTGAGTCCAGTATCTGATTTGTAGATATCACCTTTCTCCCTCCAAACTTTGTGGATCAGTTGCTGAAAATGAAAGCAACCATTTCAGATTTGTCTTCTGGAATATAGATTATTAGATGAGACAAAACAGGTGCTGGAAGATTTAAGCAGTGTTTATATGTCTTGGTGGTGAAGACCAAGTGCATTTTCACTCCAGTGATTCTCAACTACACAGTGAGAATCATGGCCACACAGTAGGATCACTTGGGAACTTGAAAGAGATCCTAATACTCAGTCCCAGGGGCTGAGTCCATAAGGCACTGCAGCTGCCTTCTGCCAAGTGGTATCATCGAAACCATTACTGATGAAGAAGGAAGATGACAAGGGTGGGTGAGATGTACAGAGGGGCTCCCCCACTGGTCAGAAGCTATGAGTAGCACAGAGAGGCTGTGACAGCATAACAAGAAACTGACCCCTCTGTCTCAGTTTATGTATCAGAACATTTTACAATAGACGTCAATGTCTTTTTCCCACATGGCACCCATTTCCTCTTTGTCTGGTCATAGTACCCCACTTTTCCTATGGAGAACTACCTCTTTTCTTTAAAAAAATTATTTATTAATTTTTAGAGAGAGCAAGGGGGCAAGGAGAGAGAGAGAAAAGAAACATCAATTTGCTGTTCCACTTATTTATGCATCCATTGGTTGATTCTTGTATGTACCCTTACCAGGGATCAAACTCACAACCTTGGTGTATCTGGATGACACTCTAACCAACTGAGCTTCCCAGCCAGGGCCGAGGAGCCACCTCTCACTTTCTCACTTTATATGGTAAAGATGAGGCTGATCTGGAGATCATGTGACCTAGTCATGTGACCCGGACCTGGCTACTCTGATCAGTTTGGGAATGGGCACATTTTTCAAGCTATATTATATGAGGAGTGATCCTTGGGTCTTTTGCTAGGATGGCTGGGACAGTTTCTTAGTAACTTATGGTTACTAAGGTAGAAGGATATAATTCTGAAGTTGTCATAACCATCTTGACTCTACAGAAGAAAACAGGATCAAAAGATGCAGAGATTCCTTATATCATTTGATTACCTAGATCCAGCCATGCTTATAACCCTGGACTTTTTGGTTATATGAGCTAATAAATTCCATTTTGCTTGTGTTAGTTTAGTTGGATTTCTGTTATAACGCAGAGAGAGTTCTGACTCTCCTCAGTAGGGCCAAATGAGAAAGCAATATGTTGATATTGGGGTAAGGAGTCATGGAAGGGACACATCTTTCTTGGATACCTGCGTCTGTGTTAAACATATATCCCTTCAAGCAGCTCCATCTACTTGACCAACAACCCTCGCCAACTCTCCAGCCCACTATGTGAGATTTCATGTTTCCCTCTCTGAGTATTTCTGGTTTTAGGGGTAAACAGATCCTAGACCTTGTTATCTGTCTCTTGAAGACATGTTCAATACTCAATATGCTCTGATGCTACTTTCGGGAACCACTGCCACATACAGTGAGCATTCACTCTGTGCTGTATATTCATTTACCAAACACTGATTGAATCAAATCTGTATACCAGATAGTGTAGGGGGCCTTGGACACCATGTGAAAGAGTGTTTACCTAATTTAATAGATCATGAAAAGCCATGGGAGACCTTTTCACAGAGGAAGGATATGACCCCAGTTGTGACTCAGGAAGATTAACCAGACAATAGAGTGAAGGGCAATAAGAGATTAGAATGAGGAAGGTCAGTTGGTGATGGTGACCATTGATGAATTGATGAGACTTGAAAAGGTGCTGGAAAGAAAGGGATAAATATGAAAAACATTGTGCAAATAGATCAGCAAAGCTTAACATTCTGGCATAGAAAGAGAGGGGTTCTAAATTATTCCTAAATTTGAGCTTTAGTTGTGAGGCTATGGAAATGCTTAGTTTTTTTAGTATCTGGCCCATGGTACATACTAATAAATGTTAGTGTCCTTTATTAAGATTGCATAGCCTGTACTAGGCCAATTTTCTACCATAGGAAATATAATCAGTTCCTTCTTTTGTTAATAATTATATAGCATGATTATGACAGCAATTGGAACAAAGCCCCTTATTCTCAGCTCTTTGGAAGAGCATACTTGAGGTAGGAGAGGTCAACATGAGTCAATTCAGCATTCATGGATTTGACACAGACCTAAAGTTCCCCCTCTCACACACTGTATGTGTTGGCAGTGGCCATTAGATTCAAACATTGCTGCATTATTGAGTGGAACTATTTAGAAGGTGATGTTAGGGTGTTGACCTGGTTGTTTATCCTCTTGTGTTCTGTACTCTGAAGACACCGAGCAAATATGCATGAAATTTACTGTGGGATAAGCATTTAAAGAGTGAGCCTAACTCTGACCAGGTAGCTCAGTTGGTTATGGTGTCATCCCAATACACCAAGGTCGTGGAATTGATTTCTGGTCAATCAGTCAATCAATGCATAAATATGTGGAACAACAAATCAGTGTTTCTCTTTCTCTGTCTTTCTTTCTCTCCCTTCCTCCATCTCTCTAAAATCAATAAGTAAAAATAATTAAAAAATAAGAGTGAGCCTAACATGCATACTCTAAAATCAATATTAATTTTATAGAACTTATTTAAAATTACCTTCTTTCCCCACTGTAACATGTACTTTTGGGGAGAAAATTGTTAATAAATTACTGGATTTAAAAAATTGTTTCTTTTTGAAGAAAACAATTACTTGGTTACTTGAGCTTAGAGAACATGACAATATTTCAAGAAAGAGTAGAAACTAATGAAATCGGAATATGACAAGAATAAATAAGGCTTCTCAGTTTTTTCACTTTTTTGGTGAGGGGAGCTGTGTTAAAAATCTTTTAGGTTTCACATGACAAAGAACAATGTACTTCATTCTATTGGCAAAACATTTTTTGTTTGTTTGTTTTTCTTTTTAGTTAACTGTTAACAGTTTCCAGGAACCATTCTCTGCACTTTGGGAGGGTTATTCTCTATTTGCCCATTTTCTTTGTCAGTGGCCCTGAGTGTACTCTCAGCTCCTTGAAAGCACGGACTGTGCCCTATTCACTCTGTTTACTTCCGATACATATTAAGTAAGTGAACAAATGAACTAATCAATAGGAAAACAATGTTAGTGACCTCCTTCAATTCTAGATTTTTCTTGTTGTGGATCTAAATCTATTACTTTCTTTTTCTTCTTCAGTTTTTTTAACATAGGAAGTAAAATGTCCACTCTGTGCTTTATTGGGAACTAAGATATCCCAGTGGAAATAAATGTGGTACTGGGGCAAATACCACTGGAAACAAGGGAGTAAAACTCTCCGTGTGGACTCTCAATTCATAGACTATGAATTCAGGATATTGGCATTGAATTGAATATGACACCAAATCCCCCTTTGGTCGGATAGGGCAGAGGCACAATGTAATTAGTCATTATGTTGTTCAAACTCAGAATTAGGCATATGATCTAAGTCTTATTTGTAAAATACTTTCCCCCACCCAAAACATAGGACCTACCACTCTGTCTTGGTGAAAGTCCAAATTTAATTTTCTGTTGAACTGGGCCTTGGAGAAAGTGGGCTGTGAGTCATATGCGGGTGATTATATGTTTTGCTTTCTTATAACATCAACTAGCTGTCCTTCCATCTGTGTCATGTGGAATGTTCTCTAGTTCACATTTTTTGGGGTCATGTGGGTAAAGCAGAGTAGTGTCCTGAAGACAAAGCCAAAACCTCTGGCAAGCAGAGATGGGAAGAAAGAGGAAACTGGTTTCTATCCCAGGCTGCAGGCTCACAATACAGTCAGCATCTCAGTGTATGGAGCAACCCATGCATTTTCATAAACAAGAGGCCTGGGCCATGTGAGAAAATAAGAGGTAGGTCCAAAGCGATATTTTAAAATCACATAATGTTAACATATAAGGATATTTATTGCAATTTATAAGATGGAAAAATAAAGGGAGTATCCAAATGTTCAATAAAGGGGGCGGGGAAAATAAATTTTTGTATATCCTTGTGTGTATATCCATAAAAGTGGATTTGTAGTCATGTAAAAGAATGGTGTGCATGCATATGAACTGACTAAGAATGGTGACCAAGCAACATTGGAAAACAAGGACAGCCAAAACAATAAGAACAGAACATCTGGCCTCACTATGTGTGTGTATTCGTATACCACATATAATAGTGGTAACCTCTGGGAGTGGCCACATGAGAATTTTTTCGTTTTTACACTGTGCATTTCCATATTGTTTGAATATATCTCAGTTAACAGGGCCAGGATGGCCAACATTGAAAACTTCTTTCCTTCTGGGACATAAAAAATAGTGCACTGGCTAACTATTCTATATAGACAAAGTAAACATTGTCTGTGGCCTGATCCGTGGCTTTTGGAAAGGGGATGGAAGGGCATAAAGTGACTGGAGCTAG
The DNA here is from genome assembly GCA_004024845.1 of Tonatia bakeri. NCBI lineage: Eukaryota > Metazoa > Chordata > Mammalia > Chiroptera > Phyllostomidae > Tonatia > Tonatia bakeri. Next base: position 140,926 of record PVIA01003793.1, read on the forward strand.
CACATCTGCTATCTTCAGCACATGTGCCATAATCCACAAACAAATTTTTATTTACCTTATTTTTATGGTTTTTAAGCCTTAGAACAAAAAGAACAAATTCTGAGAAGTGAAAACTAATTTTCATTTCAGCATGAAGCTCTCCAATGGTCAGTTTGATTTGTCCTTGAAAACAGAGGTCAGAGTTTCTGAATCAATCTGTGTCTTCAACTAGCATTGTGACCTTGAATTGTCATGTGATTGCTAATCTGTCAGCTTCCCTACCTGTTAAAGTTGATAGTAATACTCCTTACTTTTGCATTCCTGGGTGGGGTGTTGTAGTTTACTAAGATCGTGTTAGCAAAATGCTTTGAGCTCTTTAGATAAAAGACTCAATATAAACACGAAGTCTTATTAAGATAATTATACAGTGATTTTACATAGTTAAATTTACATGTAAAGCTAAGTGTAATGTTGGAAGTCATTTTATGGAGGCAGAAAAGGAGATTGGCTTTCAAAATCTGAAAATGAGATTCCTCACACATTGAAAACAGAGTAGAATCATTTGCTTTCAGAATAAAATAAGGAACGGTTCTTACAGGACTTAGTTTTGAGAAATGATTCAAAACAATGAAAGGTAAAAAAAATTAAGTTTCTCTGTTTCAAAACATCTTTTGAAAAGCAAAATGATTGCTTCTACTTTCCCCTGAAAGAGGAAGAAAATAAAAAGAAGCTCTTGAAGAATGTGTTGGTTTAAAAAAAGGTCTTGTCATTAACATGACTGTGAAGTGGTGAAACCTGTCTGGCCCACTGTGTATACGGAAGGTTGACTCATTAATGCTTGGCGGAGTCTCTTCCCCGGTGGCACGGTACCAGTTGCTCCTTTGATGGAGCAAGGGAAGTACATCTTCTGCACGTTCCTTCATCTCAAGCTGTTCTGAGAACCCATCATGTTTGCTGCAGGCTCCCCACCCTTTGGCACCATGGGTGCATGCTACTACTATAACCCAAGACACGGTCAGTCAATTTCAGTCCCCAAGATTTGGAAGTGCCGACACAGGAGGTCAGTAGCCCCAGAGGAAGGTAAGCTCAGAAGCAGAAGCCTGGGATCTTGTCTGCAGGGGTTGGGGTGGTGGGGGAAGGTTTCTGTTTACAGTAGAGATAAATCTATTCAGATGATCAGAATTGAAATTCCTTTTTATTTAATAAATGCTTTTAATTTGCTAGAGTTTATGGGCTGACCTATGAAAGAGGAGTCGTTGGTGAAGGTCACTGTTTGGCACGTGGAAAGTTGGCTCGGGTGTCCACCAGTTGTGACCTGCAGGGCTGCTGAGCTCAAGTTTTAAGAATCATACTATCTGAATATTAACATATTCATTCAATTACATTGAACAAAGCTAAGTATTAGTCTGTTTATTTATAAAGGAAGGTTTAGGAAAAATCTTCATCTAGAGAGATTATTTTCATCATAAAAACTCTAGAGTGTGAATGTGATTAGTTGTATTTATATGAAGATTTTATATGTTCTTTAAATGCAGGATGATGTAATGAAAAGCTATACCAATATCAAGAAATATTTCATATATATTATTTACCCATAGTGTATGAAAACACTTTGCATCTAATCTTTAATATGGACATTGTTTAAGTCAGGTTTTTTTGCTTTTAATATCTAATATGGACATTATGAAAATGTAAGAGAAGTAGGTTTTCTTCTTTCCTACAAGACCAGTCCCTTATTCCTATTAAACAGTTTTGTGGTAGTGAGGTAGAGACTAACTTTATCTACAAATTAGAGAAGTTATGAAGGAAAAATAAGTTATGTAAAATAAATTAATTTCAGCCTTAAGGGAGACATTGACATTTTTTTGTTTTCCAATTTTTCCCCATTTGTTGGTGCTTGTTGGCAGTCATAATCTCTGTTTTTCTGGTTTGTTCTAATTTTTTAGATGTATTTCTGAGTATGCCCTTGAGAATCTTTGTGTTTGGACAGAGGATCATCAATGATCCCGAAGAGAGTGGATGTTAAACTATGAGGAAAGTTATTAATAAAGCTAATGAGAAAATCCCTTAAGTTATAATTGCTTAGTGGCAACTAGCAATGCAAACAGAAAAAGCTAAAGTTCTGTATAGAGCATATTAAGCAGTGAGTCAAATAATTTTAAGTTTGCAAGCTGTGTTTTGTGCTCTGAAAGCATTTCTTAAAGAGATACATGCATATATATTCACATTTACTTAGAATTCATAGGATAGTATCTTATGACAGAATCAGAAACAGTTTCAGAAAAATTCTGTCCAAATTCACAACACATATTTATTTTGATTTGGGAAAAGAAATATTTCCTTCCTCGCATCATGAAGGAGAGAGTATTTGTTTCCTTTCCCTGCTACCATCTCATCACCAATAACCTAGACTAGATGAATAATAGGCATTTGAATGCAAATCCGAATTTTATTCGTAGTTCAAATACGAATTTGTTATATGGCCCTGAGTATGTTTTATAATCATTGTTTGCTTTAGTTCTTTCTTTAAAGAGATTAAGTGTGCACTTTCTAGCTCATCAAAATGGTACAAAAATGCTGTTTGCAGTATGATCATCTCTAGTAGATGTAGGTGAAGCATATAACAGAAGTTGTTTACTTATTGGAATTATTTATTAATGATTCATTTATTAACTGTACTTTCTTATTCTATACACCTATAAATTTTGATCTTTGAAGGACTCAACTTTATTGAGGTGTAGGGAACTAATATTGAGCTCACTTCATATTGAGATTTTTTCTGACAGCAATTGTTAAGGTTAAATAATGTATTTTGGGGGAAAGGTGTTCAATAGTATATCCTAGTTAAATAAGAATACCTCAAGAAATGAATGCACCTTGTAAATCTCACAGACAACCCTTGTATTTCTCAGAATGCCAGTAATCAAAATGCAGCTATGGTGTCTATAACCTCCAGATTTTAAATTGCTCTTAAGTAGATGCAGGATTTCTGCATCATCTTCTTTATGGCAGGAAATTACAAACGCGTTTGTTGTTATTGCCAGAATCTGAAGGCGTATAGCTTCCAGCAGTGGCACCTGGATTTGTTTTCTTTCTCTTTTGGAGTGGGGGCTGGGTGCTAGTGCGAGCTGATAGAGGGGAGTAAGTTCTTTCTTTGCCAACATTAAATAGTTAAAAAATCTTTTCATATATTAATCACCCAGAAACTCTACTGCTCAAGACGGGCCAGTAGTCCCCTTTGACTACTGGAATAGTCTCAAAATTAGATCTTTCAATTTACCCTTACACTATACTTTTTTCTCACTCTTGATATAGAAGTGATATGCCTGCATATGAGACGGACCTTAATTTCAAATAGAATATTTCTAAATTATTGCAGGATCATTCATTAGTTCATCTTAAAGGTGGACCATTGACTTTAGTGTCATATTTCATTGGTTATCATAGTAAAAGTAATAATAATAGTATTAATGGTAATAAAAGTATTAACAACCACTTTTGAGTGCTATATAAAGTACTTTAAATATTTCATTTTCTTTAACCCTCACAAAGCTCTTGGGGGGATTTCTATTATCTCCATTTTATAGGCAAAGAACCTGCCCAAATGGATGGATAGTAATCTTTCTGAATCCATATTTTTCATGAAGGAAAAAATTCATGTTTAGTATGATTTGCCTTTGTAGCTTATGATCATGTTTTTGGGCTTTCATATGAATTCCCCCCCTGTTACTGCTTTTATCACAGGCAGTTTTGCTGGGAGGGGTTGGAATGAGGTACCAACAAAGTGAACAAAAGTAATTTAACCAGGGGAGGTTGAATGCATACCGAAATTTTTGCAAGTTTTGTCATTGGGTGAAACAACAATTAATGTGAGCCAAGGATACTTTAAAATAGCTAGAGACTTCTCCCAACCAGATGTAAAGAAAAGTAAACAACTAGGCTTCCAGAGGGGGATACATGGTACTGAAAAACATATAATAAATAAAAAAAAAAAGAAAAGAAAACTAGGCTACCTACTCTATAGATGACCTCCAGGGAGAAAATTAACCTAGTTCTCATTTTTTTTCCCTCTATAAAATGGTGATTCAAGTAACTAGGACTAAGGAAAGTCATTGGATGAACCAAAAACCAGGGGCATAGCTAAAGTTGTGGCTGGGTCTCCAGTCTTCCTGTACAAGCATATATACATCTTTAAGCTAAGGGGCTACCATCCCCCTCCACCCTGAGAAAACTCTACACAGCAAGAACCACCTGAGAAACATTATTGTTATTGTAAGAGTGTGAGAGACTCCAGTCGAATAGTGATGCAGCCATGGATCTGCTGGACAAGGGTCATAGGTTACTGTGGTGGTGGGGGGGGTGTCCTGTGATCTGAAGCCAAGGCCTATAGAACCACCTGACTAGAAGGAGTTAAGAGTCAAGCAGTGAAGTGGAAAGAGAACTTCTAAGGAGTAACTAAAAACGTGGCCAGAAGCAGCAGGATGGGAGCTAAGGCTAGATTTAGGGATTTGAGAAGCAAAGAAGAGTGAGAAAGAGCAAATCTAGAGGAAACAGGTAAGCAGTTCCAGTTACCAGGTGTAGGTGTGGTCCACAGCTGGATTTCAGGTGCTTAGTATATTGTGGCTTATGGGAGAACCATTTGCATTTAAAAGGCAGGGACAAGGTAGCTAAGCGGGCTGGTGAGACATCAAGTCTCCTCTGACCAAAATATTTTTGTGACTTGAGGATAAAATTCAGTTTCCTTAGCATGGCTGTACAAAAGGGCCTTAGCCACCTGGTCCCTACCTCTCCCTTCCATAAGTGGCCCACATCCCAGTCATAGTGAAACATTTGCCATCTGCTGAGCATACCCATTCTTTTACACATACATGTCCCTTCTGGTTTGCCAAGTTAAATCTTATTCATTCTTCAAGTAATAAATATTATTTCTCCTGAGAAGTAGCCCATTCCTGATACCCCCCAGGCCCGCCTCCACTCTCCTTGGGACGGCCTTAGGTAAATCTACTCTTTGTTCCTTAGCACACTCCTTGTGACACGTTCCAAAAATTTATTCACTCCTTCATTTTCCTTATGGTCGCTGGACTCCTTGAAGGCAAAGACAGGGTATTACATGATTTAGTGCTTGGCATAGTGGGTGCTTAATCAGTATTTTGACTGAATGGATAAATGAAGTTTTGATGACTATGTAAATATTACTTGTTAAATCGATACACTGATCATGCATTGAATCAAAGATGAGCACAGGTCACTTACCTTCCTAGGTATGTTCAGTAACCAGACCCCTGAACTTTTCAGTGGCTAGTTAAACAGACATTATCTAAATGTTTGCATGTTTGCCCTGGCAGTTCTGAGTCAGTAGATTGAGCGTCAGACTACAAACCAAAAGGTTGCTGTTTCAATTCCTAGTCAGAGCACATGCCAGGCTTGCAGGCTGGTCCCCAGTTGGGGGCATGTGGGACAAAACCAGTTGTTTCTCTTCCTCTCTTTCTCCCTCCCTCCACTCTCTCTAAGAATAAATAAAGTACTTAAATGTTCGCATCTTCTCAGTTTAACACAATAAGCAAAATAAAGGGAAAAAGAATGATTTCTAGAACTTAAACGTCTCACACTGATTAGTGAAAGTAGGATCATTTTCATTCATTTAATTATAGTACTTAATGGACATTTGCGCTATGCACTCATTCAGGTAATGAGAAATACAGACTTTACAGTCGGGGTGAGACATGGCTGCAGCCATTAGTCTTTATTTACTGACTGTGTTTGAGAAAGGAGCATTGTTAGTCAGGTGGCAGGGAAGGAAATCCTGAGTGCTTCAGTCATGAGGCAAGGAGACACTCGTGTTTGTGTAGTGTTCTGAGGGTGCACACAAATAAGCATGTGGATGATTCAAGTGGTTAAAGCAACAATGACTTGTTCCAGAAAAGGCACAGATGTGACAGAGACAGGTCTCTGGGAATCCAGTGACTACATTTTATAGTAAACTCACTTCTGAAAATTTCTTGGAAAATATTCAGATATTCATGATTTCTCTATATTTATGTTTAGATCTAAATATTCTGGAAGTGAAAGACCAATTCTTTCTTCTTCCATCACTGCCTTGAAGTTAGCCCATTACAGTATTTTCCTTAGAGTCCTGAGCTGCTTGATTCTTCCTCCTTGGACAAGTAGGGACTCCAAGGAGCTATACCCTACAGGCCTGGCCTGGACAGAGGCTGAGGAGCCTCCTTTCCACACTCGTAGAGCATTGAGACAAAGAGCAGGTACCAGTGGTGGTGTCCTACAGGGTCTCCTGGTCAGAGAAGGTTCCCAGGGAGACCAAGTTGAGTTTCTCAACAAAACTATTTGAGAGCAGAAAGGTAGGAAACCAGCTTAGGAGACCATACATGGAGAACTGACAGGGCGGAGCCTGACTAGGACTTGGGTGGGGGTGGGGGTGGCAGGCCTGGAGCAATTCCTGAGCTAAGGAGCTGGTAGGTGGCTGTGTTTCCCACACTTGTAGGTAAAAACATAATGAGAATAATTAAAGGGATAGTAGGGAGTAGTTTTCAGTCAGGGCTTTTATTATTAAAGAAGGCTGCTTTGAGGGACGGTGGTGCTTTAAGGACTTGGACTGTAAGGTGATGGTCTGGAAGGCATCAGGGCTGGAGAAACTGATGCAGCCATAGAGCTGGCTCTGAGATGCAGCATGAAAAATTCAGTAAGCAATGTGCAGTATTCGATCTGCTGTGGTAATCTGGGTGGTAGTATCATCCCAGGGGCTCTTGTCCAGAAGGAGGAGAGCAGTAGCAGAGGTGGTGGGTAGCAGTCCTGTTTAGATTGGGGTGTGGTGTGGGCTATGGAGAATAGTGCCTGAGTGTAGGACCCAGGGTAATATTTTTGTTTTCTGCAGGAGCCCAGGTGTTCACTGGAGGTGGAAGGTGGGGAACGGGGTTGTGCTTCATGGAGGAGCAAACTATCATTGCTGAAAGTAGCTTTATAATTAATTGTGTATACCCTATGTTCCCAGCTATTTCCTTAAAGAAATAATACAGGATAACAACAAAAATTGTATATAGAAGGAAAGACTAGAATGAAACCCACTGAAATATTTGTGGCAGTCATTCCTGAACATGGGGTCTATGGCTGACTGTTTTTCCTTCTATTCAAAGGTAGTTTCAAAATCTGCAGCATAAGCAAATTCCACTTTAATAATGAAGGATGCAACAATTAACTTAAAAAAAGGCTAGATAGGAAGGATTGTAACCAAATTTCACTGGCTTCACAGTTTTGCTCCATTTTTATAAACCACTAATTGATGGGATAAGATGCGTAGATAGTTCAGAACAATAGATTCGAAGTCTGAGGCAGACCCGAGCCATAAATATGTGGTCATACTCATCTTGTTTAATTCTTATGTAGAAGTGGAGTGAATTCACGTCAAGGAGCCAGTTGACCTTTGGGGAAGAACATGTCAGAAAGTGATTAATTCATTAACAAACGATCATGCAGTACACAGGCCAAGTTTTGGGAGTAGGGTATCCAGGTTACACCAATCAATGTAGATATTGGAAACAATTTATTTAGAGCTTAGGTTACTTGTGCCTTGGGGGTGTTAAATATTTTGATTATACCTTGGCTATAAGAATTTTGTTTCCTCATTCACTACAAAATGAATATATACATACACACAGATACATACATACATACATACATACTGTCTCTTGCCAACATGCCTAGTAGCAAAGGTTCTGGTAAGCATCTTTTACCTTCAACTCATTCCTTGTACACCCACATGCTGAAGGCAGCTATACTGTGGAGGCTAAACCTTTCTGAAGTATAAGCACAGTAGCTACAGCCCTAGAGACTGGTATATCTCACTCTGCCCTGAATGTCCTTCATTTCTTGCTATCTCCACACATTGCATCCTAGCAAACCATATTCACAGCATCTATTGCATACTCCCATTATGCAAGTATTTATTATTACGCTCTTCTTTTCAGTTGTGAGCCCTGGAAGAACAAAGGTAGTATCTTGTCCTTCTAGCAGCAATGACTGTGGCAATGCACTTGAAAAATACTAGATAAAAAATAGTATCTAGTATGCTACCAGAGGTACAGGTACCATATGTGCCAGTCACTTAATGAACTAGATGCTTTGTAACCACCTTGTTGCCTCTGATGTCAGTACAGTGTTTTTTTGTCATAGATTTGAAATTAAACACTAGGATCTGAAATTCTTCCCCACATGTACCGAATGCTCTTTTATTAGGTATCTCCAGGGAACATTTTGATTGTATTGGATCACTGTGCTTACTACCTGTTTAATGGAGTGACAGCAGTTTCATTTTTTTAATTAAAAAGTTTATATAAGGAAACTACTAGAAAAAACAAAAAGAGAACAGTAAAAATATTCCATAATCCAGCTACCTCAACTCTTTTTACAGAGATAGGTGTTTTTACGTGACTACAGTCATTTATTTTGTGTATTATGTACTTCTATATTTATCTATGATTATTTCAAACTTTTTATATGTTAATACAATCTTGTTAATTATAGCTTTGTCATTTCAATAGATTATTATATTTTAGCATGTCAGTGAACCATAATATTAAATCTATTGTTAGACAAATTGTTTCCAAGTTGAAACTAATAGAAAACACTGTGGTTAAACACTGTTATTCACATAGCTTCTTGTTTTCATTAAATGATTTCTTTGAGGTGAATTTGTAGAAATATAAGTAGTAAAAAGTTGAGTACTTTGTTAGTGTCTTAGTTCTTTCCAAAAGTTTACACTAACATATAGTATCAACAATTCATATAAAATGGTTATTCACAGGGACTTTTTAAAAAACAACTTTATCGAGATGTAATATACATGTCATACAATGCACCCATATAAAGTGTATGATTCAGTGGCTTTTAGTATATTCACAGAAATATAGAACTATCACCACAATTAGCTTTAGAACATTATACCACCTCCCCTAAAAACCCTATAAACATCAGCAATCACTCGCCATTTCTCCACAATCCCCTCCAGCCCTAGGGTACTGCTAATTTACTTTCTGCCTCTATAGATTGGCCTGTTCTGGACATTCTACATAAATGAAATAATTCAATGTGTGGTCTTTCATAACTGGTCTCTTTGACTTAGCACAATGTTTTCAATATTTATTCTTTTTATTGCCAAATAACATTCCATTGTACAGAAATATAGCACATTTTGTTTATTCATAAGTAGGTGGGCATTTGGGTTCTTTCTGCCTTTTGGCTGTCATTAACAATGCTACTATGAAGATTCATGTGCAAGTTTTTATATGGGCATATGTTTAATTTCTCTTGGCAAATTCTACTCTACTTCCAGGTCATAGAATAATTCTGTATTTAGCCTTCCGAGGAAATGCCAGATTGTTTCCCAAAGCCACCACACCATCTGTATGCCTACCAGCAATGTATAAGAATTCCAATTTTCCCACATCCATTCCAGCTCTTGTCATTATCTGCCCTTTCCAGTACAGCCATCCTAGTGGTTATGAAGTGGTGGTTCTTCAGGGTGGTTTTGATTTGTATTTCAGAGGGTCTTCTACATTTTTTAATATTTATATAAAATTACAATAAAATTTTATATTTTAAATTACCTGTGAAAGGTTGAAAGTACTTTACAACCTGTATTAAAATAGATATAATTTGTAGAGACCCTATGCAAAGCACCATAGAAAGCACACAGAAATGACACAGTTCATAGAATGAGAGGGAAATATGCCATTAGAAATACATATAAGGTAGGAAATGGCATACCACCAACAATTTAAAACCAACACCTAAATCAATAGCAGTTCATAATTACATACCACTTTTTCACATATCTTATCTCATTTATTCTGAGTAATTATTATCTTAGGTGCTATATACAGACAGCTTTAAGAAAACGTTGAGGGCTTGTTTGTAGAACCTTTTTAAGGTTAATAAAATTATACTGTATGCCAAAGCACTAAGATTTTGATTGTCTTGAAATTCTGACAGCTTGTTTCTAACTTTACTAATAGCAAATGGAAAATAGCTAAAGGAGTAGCAGAAGGATTTACATTGAGATTTAATGCATGTTAAAATAAAAGACTTAAAATTAGTCATCAAAATGCCTTATGCAGGTACTTCGACCCTTTTTTACCTGGACTGTTTGTTTTTGGTGTTGAGTTGTGTAAGTTCTTTATAAATTTTGGATATTAACCCCTTATCAGATATAAGGGGTTAATTTGGTAAACATGTTCTCCCATTCAGTGGATTGTCTTCGTTTTCTTGATGGGTTTCCTTTGCTGTGCAAAACTTTTAGCTTGATGTAGACTCATTTATTTATATTTTCTTTTTTTCCTTGCCCAAGGAGTTATATCAGAAAAAATATTGCTATGAGAAATGTCTGAGATTTTACTGCCTGTTTTCTTTTAGGAGTTTTATGCCTTGAGCCTAATATTTAAGTCTTTAATCCATTTTGAGTTTATTCTTGTGTTTGATGTAAGAAGATGGTCTAGTTTTATTTTATTTATTTTTTTTTTGCACAAAGCTGTCCAATTTTCTCAACAGTATTTATGGAATAGACTGTCTTTACCTCATTGTATATTCTTGCCTCCTTTATCATATATTAATTGACCATAAAGGTGTGGGTTTATTTCTGGGCTCTCTATTCTGCTCCATTGATCTATATGTCTGTATATATTTAAAAACAATACAATCCTGTTTTTTTAATACTTTATTTTCTTATAAAATTTATTGGGGTGACATACAGATGCCAATAGACATGAAAAGATGCTCAATGCCACTAGTCATCAGAAAAATACAAATTAAAACCACAATGAGATATCACCTCATACCTGTCAGAATGGCTATCATCAATAAATCAACAAACAACTGTGGTGAGGATGTGGAGTAAACAGAGCCCTCATGCACTGCTGGTGGGGGTGCAAATTCGTGCAGCCACTGTGGAAAGCAGTATGGAGATACCTCAAAACATTAGAAGTATCCCTAACTAAGTAGCACAGTTGGTTAGAGCATTCTCCCAATATGCCAAGGTTATGTGTTCAATCCCCAGTCTGGATACATAGAAGAATCAACCAATGAATGTATAAATAAGTGGAACAACAAATCAATGTTTCTCTCTCTTTCCTCCCTCCCTCCCTTCTTCTTTCTTTCTCTAAAGTCAACAAACAAAAACTTGCACAAAAATTTAAAATGGAACTGCCTTATGACTCAGCCATTTCACTTCTGGGAATATATCTGAAGAAACCTGAAACACTAATTTGAAAGAATATATGCACCCCTATGTTCATTGCATCATTATTTATAATAACCAAGATTTGGTAACAGCCGAAGTGCCCATCAGTAGATGAGTGGATAAAAAAGATGTCATACATTTACACAATCAATACTTCTCAGCTGTAAAAAAAGGAAATCTCACCTTTTGTGACAGCATGCATGAACCTGGAGAATATTTTGATATGTGATATAACCCAGAGAGAGACAAATATCATATGATTTCACTTATATGTGGAATCTAATGAACAAAATAAACTAACAAACAAAATAGAAACAGACTCCTAAGACACAGAGAACAGACTGACAGCTGTCAGAGTTTAGGGGCGGTCAGGAAGCTGATGAAAAGGTGAAGGGATTAAGCAAGAAAAAAAAAAGAAAGAAAAGAAAACCTTATAGACATAGACAACAGTATGGTGATTACCAGAGGGAATAGGGGTGGGGAGAGGTAGAAGGTAGTAGGTGATGGAAGGAGACTTGACTTGGTGTAGTGAACACCCAATACAATGTACAGATGATGGGTTATAGACTTATACACCTGAAACCTATATAATTTTATAAACCAGTATCACCCTAATAAATTCAATAAAAGGAATATAGAAAAATGCCTTGTTAATTTGCATTTATAAAAATCTTTCCTGAAGATAATCAACATTAAAATGAGAAATAGAAGAGAAGCCCTGATGTGTGGGTGTGTGTCCTATAGACATTGTTGGGGGAAGGGGTGTCCCAATAGTCCTCAGAAAATGATCTTCCTATTTTGATAATACAGAATTTTATTTTTTTTCATTACAAAAGTGTTCTATGGTCATTATAGAATATAGAGAGATTTACGAAAATAGAAAAAAATCCTTTATCACCACACTTAGAAAAAATACTGTTAAAATTTATATTTTTTTTACTATTTTTTACTATACTTAAAGAGAATTCCTATATTCAATATATAATTTGGGAGCTAATATATTATAAACCTTTTCCCATATTTTCAAACATTTTATAAACATTGTTTTAATTATTGTAAGATATGTACAGGGAATGGGCCATCTGCTTACTACCATTTATAATTTTTCAGTGTTTTAATAATATGATAAGCATTTTTAGATGGGATGCTTTAACAGTGTGATATTTGGATAGGTTGCTTACATTTTTAAATAATTTTTTATAGGATATTTCCTAGGAGAAAATTAAAGTGTCAAAAGTATGACTATCATCTGCATTTCAGTATTTATTACCAAATTGTTCCTCTAAATTTTATTCAGTATATTCCCACTAGCCAAGTATCCATGTTCTTTCTCTCTTTCTCTCTTTCTTTCTTTCTTTCTTTCTTTCTTTCATCATTCATTCATTCATTCATTCATTCAATAAATATTTGCTGGGAACTTGCTGTGTCCAGGCACCATATGAAGGGCCAGGCCTAAAGGACATGCTGGCACTGTCCTGCCTTTTTAGAGCAGAATGCCTCTTTTACTGTTCTGTTACCAACATTGTGTATTTTCAAGATTTTATTTTTCTGATTTGGTAGGGGAATGTTGTATTTTATTGCTTCTTTAACTTGTTTTTGTTTTATTACTGTTAGTGATGTTGAATACTTCTTGATATTCATTGGTCACTTGTCTTACTTGCCCTTTGGCCACTTACAGTCTTTAAAAAATATATGGAGGGGAATTCATGTAGAGCTCAGAGTGGAAGCAAGTGTGTTGTGCCCCACAGGAGACATGGCTGACAAAGTGTTTGAGTCCATTGGCAGGTCAGCCTGGCCTTAGTCGTCATGCGAGGCCTGGTGAACTCTGCTTTGTGGAGTGTGGATGCGGGGCACAGAACCGTCATCTTTGACGGGTTCCGTGGAGTGCACGTCATCATGGTAGAGGAAGGGACGCACTTTCTCATCCTTTGGGTACAGAAACCAATTATCTTTGACTGCCATTCTCAACCACGTTAAGTGCCAGTGATGACTGGTAACAAGATTTACAGAATATCCACATCACCCTGCATATTTTTTTGCATCTGGTAGCGAGTCAGCTTCCCCGCAACTCCTCCAGCATCTGGAGAAGGCTGTGATGAGCGCACTGCTGTCCATCACTACAGAGATGGATCCTCAAGTCAGTGTGGTGCGCCTTGATGCTGGAGAATTCATCCCCCGCCCCTCTCCCCCAGACAGCTGGTCTCCAGACCCATGAACCACGACCTTATGGAAGTGAGGCGAGCTGCAACCTTCGGGCTCCTTCTGAATGACAAGTCCTTGACGCATCTTTCAAGAAAGAGTTCACAGGAGCGGTAGAAGCAAGCTGGTGGCCCAACAGGAAGCGGAGAGGGCAAGATTTGTGGTGGGGAAGGCTGAGCAGCATTAGGAGGCAGCCATCACCACCACTGAGAATGATTCCAAGGCCACCCAGCTGATCACCAACTCGCTTGCCACTGCGGGCCATGGCCTGATGGAGGAGCGCAGGCGAAGCCGCAGATGACGCCACAGCCCAGCTCTCACTCTCTCCAGCATCACCTGCCTGCTGGGGGCTGGCAGTTGTGGCCCCTCCAGCTGCCCCAGTGAGGCCTTCCCTGCCTGCACCTCCCCAGGCCCAGTGGGCCACAGCCCTGAGGATCCTTAACATCGCCTTCCTTCTGCCCCCACCCCAGATTCACTGTGAAATTTCATGATGGGCTTAAAGGGAAGGAAGTAGAAGTAAAATCACTTCAGATCACTAAATACATCCATGGACACTATCATGGATCTGTATGTTGTCCTTTCACAGGGACCTCACAGATCTTATTTTTGTGTTAGAGTACTTGGAGACATTTGTTAATTTAATGAAATGTTCTACTACGTTTGCTACTAAACCAAGTACCTGCCTTCATCATTTTTTAAATTAAAAATTGTTTTCAATTACAGGTTACATTCAATAATATTTTGTATTATTTCAGGTGTACAGCATAATGGTTGGTTAGATAATCGTATACTTTACAAAATGTTCCCCCCCAAATATTTTTAGAATTCAGTTGGCACCATACACAGTTAATACAGTATTACTGACTATATTTCCTATGCTGTACTTTACGTCCCCATGACTATGGTAATTTGTAAGGACCAATCTGTACTTCTCACCCTTTTTCACCCAGTCCCCCATCTTTGTCTTAAATGCACTTAGTCTTTAAAGCACTCCCTAGACTAAAAGTAAATCCCTCCTTCCTTGACTTTGGGGTAGGAGATGGCTTATACATGGTAATAAATTTATGACAAGTTTGCTAGGTTGTTTAGTTTCTTCTTGGGCTAACTGTGGATGTTGGGATATTTTCAGTATTAGACATCATATAATTCTTTCCTGTTCTGGGAACTGATTGATAGTTTGAAAGTTTCAGATTAGGAGGCAGAGTGGTAATCAATATTGTAGGCTGAGGTCACTGACAGGGGCCAAAGCCAATAATGTGTGAAATTTAGGATGAATTGCTTTTTGCGTTTTGTCTGGATTTACTAAGACAGGGGAGCTATTTGGGCAAATGATGTCTCTTTGGAGTTTCTTTGAAGTAACCATCTAATGAATCAAGGAAAGGGCAGTTAAATCCCTTTTGGTGAGAACATCAAAAGAGGAATGGGATACAGTTACATGTCAGGAGCCAAGCGCTATCAGTTGACCTTTCTTAAGAGTAGGGAGTGGAGTTTGGGTGGTTGCGGAGTTTGTTATGTAGTGACCTTTTCTTTTCTCTCACTTTTTTTTCTTTCTCTCCCTGTCTTTGGTTTCTATGTCTGTCCTTGCTTAATTATTCAACAGCAGAGTTAGGGAACTAGAAAATAAAGGTCATGTTTTATTGATGGCAGAGATTCTTCAAATGTCTTCCACATTGTAATCTCATAATTTTATTATTCTAGCTATCTTTTCTTGAAGGCAAAGAAAATGAGATAATCCCATTCCCTTATAAACAGATGTTTGAATTTATTTCCTTTTCTCTTTTATTCCATTATTTCCTTTCTCTACTTGTGGGAGTTAAGAGATATATGAATGATTCACACCTATAGATTACTTCAGCATACCTTTTAGTCTGATGTGGTTTTCCCCCTCATCCATCAAATTTGTTACCAAAGTTGAAAGTGTTTAAGTTGCTGGTTTGAATTTCATCTCTTCTATTTTCTTGTTTAGTTGGTGAGGAAGCAAATGAGTAAGAGCTACCAGAAAGTTAACAGACAAAAGAAGAATCCTGGAACTTAGTCTAAGAACTGCAAAACATGGCACACATACCACCACTCCTATGCTATGCGTCATGGAAGGCATTACTAATCAATCACTGAGCTTCTTCCCCACTGAGCCTGAGCAGGGCCTTGGAATTCTTGTCAGTGTTGCACTCTAGCTATCATTCCCAATAACATGACTTCCAATCTGAAAACTCCTTCATTTTCTTTATATAAGATTTGCAAACATGCCTCTGCAATTTCAAGTTTACTGTAATTGAGAAGTGGCCTACATGAAATATCTGAAATATACTAGCATTTCTCTCATTTCTCTTAAGAGGGACTACCATAATGCCATCTGCATGGAAGAAAATCTGATCTGATAACTTTCATTGCTATAGTCAACTTTGCCTGAGACACATTAGTTATATAGTTCCAGGTCATGATAAAAGTTATGGATAAAATACTTCAGAGAAAAAATGTTGGCAGAGGGGCAGTGGCAAGAAGGCTTCTCTTTTGGAAA